>JARFOD010095733.1:0-32062 GCA_031763545.1 Mopalia muscosa | reverse complement strand
GGCTAGCGTATTCCAGTAGGACAGCATTAGTGAGAATTGGAAAGTTTCTCTCTAATCTAAGCGAAATATCATAAAGGATGACGTTAAACCGCAGTCAAACAAACCTGAAGTAACCTTCAGTCTGTTAGAACCACTGGTATACGACCTCACGGGAGATTTAGTATAAACTCGGACCGTTTTTGTATTATAAAAACGCTCATCTTTTTCCGAGTAACGATTTTTTTTTAGCTTAATGTCAGTCCCTATCATGGTTTGTGGTCCAAACAAAATTACAGACAAGAATTATTGATTAACAATTTTTAAAACCATACTCAACACAATTTCTCGTCATGTTACCCTTTTTTCGTGCAAGAATATGAAGAAGAAAAAACACACATACACACATTATGCCCTTAACAAAATATTATTATTTTAAATATTTGACTTCAAATGTTAAATATTGAATAGGCAAATTGTATTAAATGCTGGGTGTTTTTCCTTAGCCATTACAAATATAATTTTCGGGAAAGGACACTGGTCCACAATTCTATGGTCCGAGTCAATTTGGTGTCGCTGCAAATAAGTTCATTTTCAAGTTCCCGTGGGAAAGCAAATATGTCATAAAGCGATGCTGTATGGCGTGTATGGCCTTCCTTGTAGAATGGATCAATATTCAACCTGTGTGCCTAAAATATGCTGAACAGGAACATCGTTCATCGAACCATCGTTCCTTTCACCGTCAAAAGCAATCTAATGAGTTCGTTAGCTTGATTGGAATTATACGCCGTGCGTACGTTTATTGCACTCATATTACTGCGTGCCAAACCAATAGATGAGATACCGCGACCGCCACGCCACTGGCAACATAGGCAAAACGGGACGCAACACAAAGGCATCGCAAACAGACGAGCTTTGTGTTGCTCAGCTTGACACTGATCACACGCGGGCAACAGGAAGGTCCTTCTCAACGGCCGCGGAATTATATCAAACTATTATACAAATGCATATATGCAAATTAACAATACAACCTGTGGGTTTATTTGACATAAATATTTATCAAGTCAAACATATTTTTCTCTCTTTCTTGTCTTTATAACCATGGCGGTCTGCCGCTAAGGGGCAATACGAAGTCAACGTGTTTGTTGTCCTCGTATTACATCTTGTTATTGTCAAGTGCTGTCTTTGCCTCGTTGCCAGTGGCGTTGGGGATGATTTCCTTCACCTATTGAGCCCGGCACGCAGTCAAACTACCTGCAGTGTTACCTTCCCCTTTTTCTTGTTACCGTTTAGTTTGTCATGTATCAATCAATTAAATTGATACCTTCCGTAAAACAGCAACAAAAGAATGGATACGGTTAGAAGTTTGACAATTAACTAGCCCATACCCATCACCCCGACCCTTTACTCGAATAGGATCGTGACTCCTGTCCAAAACCCTGAATGTATACTCCAAACTACTATGAGTCATCGGTAAATAGGTGGTGAGTTCCGGAGTCCGTGAGCAACTCGGAACCAAGACTTCTGATAATATGTGAGGAAGTTGTTGCTGTGACGGCTGAATGACTAGCTAATGTGGAAGATTTACCAGTTTAGAAGTTTTATAATGTCAACATTGTACGAATAAAGCAAAACTGAAACTCAAATACACAACCAAGTAAGGATTCTCAGCAACCACTCCTTACAAGACATGCAGCGAATCAATTTTTTTTTATCTTTCGGTACTCTGTAGATGGGGTACTGATATAGCTGTTTAATAACTAGTGGGCCGATGTCCACAACGCAAAATGTTGTTTTAAATGTATCCTAATTTGCTAAAAGAGATGTCTGTGAAATCAGTCTGCAGAAGGTTTTAATCCAATGGACGTAACTTTTACAAAAAAACTAATTTTTTTATCATCGCTTTAAAATGAATAAACAAAGAGTCATAGGTAATTTAAACTAACTATTTACATATTTTATTACAGTATTTCGCATACGATCAGGAAGGGAGGTTCACAAGTACAAAAGTCCAAAAACAACAAAACAACTCTACTTTTTCAGGTCCTATATCAAGGGCACCTTCGGCAGTGACGGCGATAGTTACAATAGAGTAACGGTCGTCGCCAAGCCATTTTCTTTTGGGGCCACAGCGCAAGAATTAGGGTCCCTCGATCGATAGAACAATCCGTTTTTGTATAGCTTTCAACAATTTAAAATGTATTATTTTCACTAACAATTTTATCCTTCACAGAAATAATATCTCCCAGGCTACGAAAAGCAAACATTTTCCATATTTTGGTTCAGGTATTCCCAGACTTGGAACTATAATGCACGACATAGGAGTGTGCTATAGTTATTCTTTGCAAAGACTCGTATTTAATATAAATCATTGTTAAACCCAATAAACATATCCATAAACTATATCTTTGGAATGTAAAGGATGGCGAGATCTTGGCTTTTCATGTAATTTATACCACTTAAATGGTAAAATAGCTAGTAGATTTTTAAATGAAACTCATGCATATTATCCCCAGGGTCTTCGATGAAATGACCCAGGGTCTATCTTGGTGGGACATTAGCATATTAGTATTCATCGCCCTCTTCTTCATCCTCAGCGTCCATGGAATCAACACCAACTTCTTCATAATCCTTCTCGAGAGCAGCCAAATCCTCCCGAGCCTCGGAGAACTCACCCTCCTCCATACCCTCTCCCACATACCAGTGGACGAAGGCACGCTTTGCGTACATCAGATCAAACTTATGGTCAAGACGTGCCCAGGCTTCGGCAATGGCGGTGGTGTTGCTCAACATGCAGACGGCACGCTGCACCTTGGCCAAATCACCGCCAGGGACAACCGTTGGGGGCTGGTAGTTGATGCCGACCTTGAAGCCAGTTGGACACCAATCGACGAACTGGATGGTTCTCTTGGTCTTGATGGTTGCGATAGCGGCGTTGACGTCTTTAGGAACAACGTCTCCTCGGTACAACATACAACAGGCCATGTATTTACCATGGCGTGGGTCACATTTAACAAGCTGATTAGCTGGTTCGAAGCAAGCATTGGTGATCTCTGCTACCGATAGCTGTTCATGGTAAGCCTTCTCGGCGGAGATGACAGGAGCATAGGTCGCCAGGGGAAAATGAATACGAGGATAGGGTACCAAATTAGTTTGGAACTCGGTCAAGTCTACATTCAAGGCGCCGTCAAATCGTAGAGAGGCTGTGATAGAACTTACGATCTGACCAATCAGACGGTTCAAGTTTGTGTAGCTGGGTCTCTCAATGTCTAAGTTACGGCGGCAAATATCATAGATGGCCTCGTTGTCGACCATGAAAGCGCAGTCGGAATGCTCTAGGGTAGTGTGGGTTGTCAATATAGAATTGTAAGGTTCTACCACGGCCGTAGACACCTGGGGTGCGGGGTAGATTGAAAACTCCAGCTTAGATTTCTTTCCATAATCCACACTGAGTCGTTCCATGAGCAGGGAGGTGAAACCGGAGCCGGTGCCACCACCAAAGCTGTGGAAGATGAGGAATCCTTGAAGACCGGTACATTGGTCAGCCAATTTCCGGATCCGATCCAGTACCAGATCGACGATCTCTTTTCCGATGGTGTAATGGCCGCGGGCGTAGTTGTTTGCAGCATCCTCCTTACCAGTGATCAGCTGTTCAGGGTGGAAGAGTTGCCGGTAGCTTCCAGTGCGAACCTCATCTGAAACAATAAATCAACATTAAATGAAAAGATTGTAAATAAAACAAAAAAATATTGCTATAGTTTGTATAGAAACTGGGACCTGAATCAAAAGGTCAAAGATTCCAAGCTCAAACGGCATCACTTTAGCTGATTTTTTTTTACTAATATCACTATAAAGATGCATGCTGTAATTTTGCCAAAGATAGGCTGAATAAATAACCAACAAAAGAGTCATAGCTAACCGGCTGAATTAAAATTTTATAAGCCCTGGGTTTTTTTTTTTTTTTCATGTAAAACAGAACAAGCAAAATTGTCTATACATAGAGCCTTCCTCGCCAAAGGCCCCAAGTTGGATTCAAAGGATTCCATACATAACATATATCGGGTGCCGGAATACACGTGTAACATGCACCAGTATACGAAGTATCGATGACAAGTTTATTGTCCCGATCTGGTTCATTAACATACACTTGTCTTTTTTCTTATTTATAGCCCTCTGTCTTAGGGCAGTTTGTTTGAAGAGCAGCAAGCTGTCTTTACTTAGCACAGGAGGAAAACTCACTTTCCAGCATTATGGAAACGCTTCACATCTTGGTTGTGCTAAGTGTTAAGTATTGTTGGAATACACTGCCGTTATATAAGTGAAATACCCTTAAACACGGTGTAAAACAAAAACAGCAACAATCCATCTTTTTATAAATTGATGTGGAAAATAACTAGTATTTTGTGGTGTGTTACAACCACTGATATGCCATTCTGTTGTTTTATTTCTCGCAATGTATTATAATGGATCGATATTTCAAAGTGAAAAAAAT
Organism: Mopalia muscosa; assembly: GCA_031763545.1. Taxonomy (NCBI): domain Eukaryota; kingdom Metazoa; phylum Mollusca; class Polyplacophora; order Chitonida; family Mopaliidae; genus Mopalia; species Mopalia muscosa. The sequence continues at coordinate 27,594 of JARFOD010095733.1, read as the reverse complement.
TGATTTTACAAATATGTTATTTACAACAAAGGGAGAAACTTTGCATGCAAGACTTTTTTTATATCCATCTGTTTTGTAGGATAGGTGATGATTAGTTATGCAATGCTGCAGTTGTGTCGAAGATTTATTTTGAATTATATTTCTTTCAGGCCGTTTTTTTCCGTTTTTTTAAGACAACTCAAAATAATTGATTACATTATCCCCAGCAACTGAGTGGTTCTGTGGTCAGAGCAGCTGAATCGGTTGAATTATTTACCTGGATTATTTATTTAAACCAGTTTGTCTGTCTAATCCCCGCTGCATGCCAGAGCTAAATTTAGATTTAAAGGGAGTTTAGTTGCGGCCTCTAAATGGCCTTATGAAGGAGAGAGAGAGAAAACTGGGTTGTCTTTGTTACGTTTTTCCATTCATGGGAAAACAGTTAAGAAACATTCGCTTGATTCATCCGTTGTCTAGACTACACCGTACACTCTAGAATGTGTGACACAGGACACTTGTGATGGAGTCCCCGAGTTAACATATATGGTGTCGATTTTTAAAGTTTATTTCGCCTCCATTTCTTATGAGCTGATATCCCTTTCGGGTCATAATCTTTCGAAATAAAAGATAAAAAGAATGTTCTAGAAAATTGTTCCACCGCTCCACGAAGGTGTAATAGTACAGGGAATTCTGTCAAACATACATACGTGTACATTTACCAGTGAACGCCAGATATAGATATCATGCGTATATACAATCGATTTTAAACAAAATATCGCATAAGACTCCATTCTCGTTTTATTAGTGTAACTGCATTTTACCAAGAGTGTATTGTCGGCTACTTGTCACAAAGATATATGTACCTTTCAAGTAGAGTTACATGTAGAGAAGATGTTTACACAGAAAACATCTTAAAATGTCATCGACACACAATTAACACTGAGGTATACTATACAGTGACATCAAACGACTCGCTTGTTTACGGGGATAACATACATTGCAGCCTTCATCAATGAAGATCTTGTTTGAGAATGCTGAGGTTAAGGATTTGCGTGTATTAACGAAATCCACTGTCTGTCTTATGGTCGTGTAGTCAGACGGGGTGAATTTTGCAAAGCGCAATGATAAACCAAGGTCTGGTACAACCAGCATTGTGTGCTTGTTTTGCCACGTGAAGTTATTAACTTTCTTGCATTATAAACGATGGTGAGGCGCTATGACATTATCTGATGCGAATCTGTGATTGGGCCTTTATTTTCATCACGCCACAAATGTTAAATTCCAGTTTAAAATAGCCATATTTGCGTTGGCATGTATTAAAAGAGAGTGTAATAAATATAAACAAATCTCACCGACAACTGTTGGTTCCAGATCCACAAAGACAGCCCTAGGGACGTGTTTTCCCGCCCCAGTCTCACTGAAAAAGGTGTTGAAGGAATCGTCACCAGTTCCCACGGTCTTGTCCGCAGGCATGTGCCCATCAGGCTGGATTCCATGTTCCAAACAATATAGTTCCCAACAGGCGTTACCAATCTGGACTCCGGCCTGACCAACATGTACACTGATACATTCACGCTGTAGAAATTAACCATTTTGCACATGTTAGCAATGCCAAATTAAAACAGCAACTAAAAATATTTAAATATTGGTTATATAGTTGGATTTAAAACCAACAGAAAAAAGCAGACTTTGATATAGACCAAATTCTCATAAAACCGCAGAAGAACAAATGTACGAAGGGTCAGAATAAGTTGAATTCATGTAATCTTACATCTCGAAAATATGTGTTGCTAAAGGTTATTTTCGTGAACAAAGCATTATAAAGCTTAACCTTACCATCTTATCGGAGTGAAGTCCTGGTGGGTCAGACAAAGGTTGACAGGGTATAATAAAACTCCTCACGGGGACGTTGATGAATCGAGTGAGAGAGAGACAGGTTATATGACAGAAAGAAACAGTGTCTGTTTTTAAAACCAGGGATGGAGTGGGCGGAGTTTAGTGACTGACGTGTTTTCGTGTCGACGATTCTCAGTGAGTTGTCGATTTCTCACTCTCATTCCATGACCGAGTATGGCAATGTACAGATAAAGCTGTGTCGGTTAGGTAAACACTGAATGTAGCTCATTTCTATAATTGTCCGAAAATTGACAAAATAATTGCTTCGTGGGTCATATTTCCAAACTGGCTATAATGCTTTTTTAAGTTTGAGTCAATAAGTTGTTTATTCCAAAAATATTATGATTAACAGTAGCAAATCAAACAATGTTTTTAAATTTGGAGGAAAACATTTCGTCCATATTTATAAAAGGACATTATGCGCCTAAATTTAGGAATCAATGAGAAATAATTCATTGCCAGTCACTGGTTTTCTTTTGTTTCTAGTATGAGATTTTGTTTTGCGTTTGAAGGAAAGAACGTTGAGAGAAATCTGAGGACAGTCTTTCGAAAACTATATACCAAAAAAGTGGTTCTTTCAGACTTCCTTTCTTCAAATTGCTTATGACGATTGACACATCGACCCCAAATTACAGAGTTAGGTGCACGATTGGTTTTTGTCGTACAGTCTCGCGTTACTTGCCATGTACAGGCCGTCAGCCAACGTGTTATTTATAATGTCAGGTGATGTTTTACCTAGAATGAATGATAATAAAGTCAAAGGTGCACTTTAATCAAATTGCAACTGTAGTTTATACAACTACTCAGATATAAGATGGACAAAGTTCAACTAGCTTTAGACCAGAGATTGTTTTTGTCATGTTTATCGCTTCAAGTTAAATCACACTTTCGTTCACTTTGATTGATTGATTATAGAATGAGGTTTTACGCTGTGCTCAAAGGTATTTCACTTGTAGCAGGGAGATATATCCCAACAATAATAAACACAAACACAACCCTAAGAATTGAAGTGCTTGCTAAAGTTGGAAAGTTAATTTCCGCCCAGAGTTTTGTAAAGAGCGCATCCCTACATTTCAAGAAACTGCCCTTTGCAAGATGGCTTCGTCTAATTTGAAATAATCTGTCAAAGAAAATACAAAATGAGGTTGCAGAGAAAGACTCTGTACGCTCACGATCAGTTGAGCGGCTATTTATACAATCCCATTTTTTTTATCCGCTGGCCGGTGTCGCTGGTTGTCTAGAATATTGTCAGAACAGGGTTATTGTGAACAGGGTAAACTAGGTCATGTCATTCTGGCTGTTCCTCTTGGGATTACAATATACTTATATTGTAATCCCAGGTTCCATACTGTACTGGTTTACGCAGTCTTTTAATTTGGCTATCTGAAAAACAACTTGGTCGACAACCAATCAAAGTCTGTATGAAGATTTACGCTAGAAATAACTCATTTTAATTGGATGTTTAAAGTAAATCCTGTTCTGCTATTCCTAGAGAACAAAGCATACTTTTATCAGCGGATATTGCTAAAATAGTTTTGTATATCCGATAATTAATGAGAAAAGTGCCATGCTTCGCAAAAGGGGGTTCGGTCGATTAACTGGATTCGATGCAGATCATTTAAACAAGTGACAATATTAGGCTTAATATATTTTTGTAATTATGCCCATGTATTGTGCCCTTTATTGAAAGATAAATGCTTCAAGTAAAACTCGCTAAGAATGACAAATTATATTTTGTCTTATTTGGTTTGCACGTGGACACAAGGTTAGATTACCTCCCTTTAATACCAACTTCCACAGACTGGCACTGATGAGAACATGTTGCAATTTTGTCCTTTAGTCCAGAGATCACAACACCAAAACGCTCTCATAAAGTACCCACTTAACAAATGAAACAAAGAGGCAAACCACAAAGGCGACAAGATAAGCGGTCTTACCAGAGTTTGTCACTTTTTGTATCACAACCAGAATCCAAAGGTAATTAGTTCACTACAAGCCAGAGCTCTCATTCAACACAAAAAAATAAAAAAAAGTAGGACACATTGTTTCTTTGACGTTTTTGTATTTATAAAAGAAATCATAAATTAGAAATAAATTGTATGTACAAATAGTGTCGAATACACATGTATTAATTAGTGTATCTTAATGTAGCGTGTGTAAATAGAGCTTATGCTTTTCAACTATTTCCAAACAAACTATTAACAGAGACAAATCTTTTGTAAAAAATTATTATACTTGATATATAACAAGCAACAAATAATCTATCCCAATTTACACAAACAAAGTTAGACTTTTATCAATTAACACTGTTTTTAGAATAATTAATGAAGAACATGATTCTTTTCAGATAATATGCAAATTATTTTCTAGTCAACATGATACTATTCCTGTGACACCACAAGAATTTTAGCAAAACTGGGACAAAATAAAATTGCCCAAATAATCACATTAATATTTAACAACGAATTATTAAATGCATGAAAGCACCATTATATTATTATGAATTGATGCAACTAATGCATATTATGGGACGAACAAATAATGCTTTAAAATTTAATATAATGCAATGTTTATAATTTATTTTCAGAGAGACTGTATAGCATGTATCATGACAAAATATATGCTAAATACTGTCCGTGGAAAAATACTTTGCAAATAAAAAATACATAAAGTTTCTTGAATAAAATTGAGTATCATAGACTAATATCTAGCTAGGCAGTTATTGGAGAGAGCAAAATTAAGCAATACTGTAGTTACCATTGTTAATATGATCGTAATTAAAATAAATTTAAGTGTATACCCTTTTGTTTTTTTTACAGGTTATCATTTACCAGCATTTATCTAATACAATGACTTTTAAGTCACCAATTATCTTTCTAGCATAGCACTATAAACATCAAGAATCTACAATACAAAATATAGCAAGAGGAGTGCCTTTTTGTTCTTGAAATTCTGGAATGTAGAACTTGTGGCACAGAATGCTGAATAAATTAATATATTTATCTACCATAATCTTTAGATAATACTTTCATTGTGAAACGACACACAATCTTGGAAATTTCTGAGCAAATTAAAATCTGACTTAATAAAATGTAAATTGGAATGTCATCCAATAGAACACACAATGATATGATAAAAGTGAAATACAAATGGATTATGATGACCAGCTCAACTGGATTTTTTTAAATGGGACGGAGGGATTTTGCTGCCAAACAGCCCTTTGGAATTATTTTTTGTACCACATAATGACCAGATAATTTGATGAAATTAAACAGTTCATGATTTGCTAATAATGAGGGATGATAAAAGCTTTGGTAGCACTGCCATGTTGTCGAGAGCTTTTCCTTTTGCTGGAGTGCTTTTTGATATATTGTCCTGATTTTGGATTTGGTGATTCTGCCCAGTGAGAGTTACCTGCCCTTGTATAGCATGCCTCAGTTTCACTTTCACTAGAGTCAATTTGCATACTGTAATTAGAGTAGGGTAATGTACTGGGTGAGGACGGACATAATGGGGAACACAGACTGTTATTGCCTACAGTGAGAGTACAAAAGGGGGAGAACTCTTCTGCTGAACGAGGCGATGTTGACACTCCTGATGAGCTGGGCATATTAAGATCACAGTTTTCACTCCTATGTTGTAATTGCTGGAATATATCACAGTCTTTAGAAGGGGACATCCATGACGGGAGCATAATGTCTAAAGCTGATTGTTCTCTTTCTCGATCAAAAGAGGTACAGAGACTAGCAAAATAGGTGTCATCTTCGTCCATAGGTACAGGACCATTCTGTGTGACAAGCAGACCATTCTTTGGCACAGGACTGTATTCTGAAGAAGAAATTTAAACCGAGTCAGCAAATCATTCAAAAGATAAAACTTTTTAAAAACTGTATATATATTCTCAATTAGCGGACAGGAACATTTTGTTTTTATAACACTAATATCTTGTTATTTTTTGTAATATTACTATATATAAAAGATAATGTGGATTCATTGCTGTGAAGGGTTTTTAACCTCCAAAATGAATAAGGAAAAACATAGTACATATCAGCAACCTCATACCCTCGTTATGTGAATTATATCTGTAACACTGTCTTATTAAGCTTTACACAGGGAATCTTTTGGAAATAACTCTATTACAGTTGAATTTTTAGTTTTTTTCATAAACTGATCTTACCATTTGGTTCTAAAAGAGAATCTTCTATTTCTTCATCTTCTCTGTCCCCTTCATAGCCTGACATGGCTGACTCGTTGAGAATACTGGCTGCCTCGAGAGTGGGTGTGGAGGCCTTGTTACGATCGGCGTCCTTAGCAATGCTTCTGTGGAAATAATAAAAAATTACATTAAATTTAAATGATTAAGCTTATCACATGTGTAAAAGTAAAATAATAAAAATTCTTAAATTCTTTAAAATTTTAAAAAGTATTCACCCTCCAGATGGATCATTTTGTTTAGAATTATAAATTGTTCACATGAGGAATATTCTTTCTTCTTTTGTCAATCACTTATTTGAGCCAGATGACCGAATGTTACAGAACAGGTAAATGTTGTGATTTATCATTTATTTACTGGGGTTGTTTTTCCTCTATTTCCATTCCTTGTTTTTAACATGTAAAAGATGAGTCGATGACAAAACAATATTTGTATTGCCGTTACAAATCCCAAAATAAATTTTGTTCTTGTTGCAAAGTCTGTATTATTATTTTTGTGTACATACCTCTTTGAAGGTGTCCTTGATCTTGATGGGGACACTATTAATTCTTCTGTTTTCTTCAGTTTCAGATTAAAGTTTGATGTGTTCAGTTTTTCTTCCGTAATACCCAACTGACAGTGCAACTCTTCGGTCGTCATCATCTGAACAATGCAAAACACAAAATAATTGTTAATGAATTTCCACTTTATACAATTGTTTGGTGAGAAAAAAACAGTATTGAAAAATTTTGTTTAAAAATGACAAACAATTAAAACTGTATCACTGATTGATAAGTGTCTTATGTCACATCAGAAATAAAATATACGTACTTTTATCTACATGTATTTATTTAGATTTTGGACAATGTATAAGTTGTTTTTTCGCCAACATCTAAACAGTATTATTACGAACTTTGGAATAGAAAAAGGATGAATAAAAAGTCTGTTTACCTTAATTTCTCCAACCCTGCAGAATTTATTGTCAGAATAGCGCTGTTTTACAGCCTGTAGAGTGACCTCTCTATGGTCAATCATAGCACCATCAAGGAAGCTACAAAATAAAAACACAGGACGTTAGCCTCAATTGATACAGCACATATTTTGTTTAGGAGTCGGATTCTTTTTCATTACCTGTTAGATCAAACTTGCTTGTCGGTGTTTTCTCGGGATATATTAACCATTAACCATATTAAATATTTTTAAATTTTTTAAAAATTTAAGGAAACTAAATAAATTACTTACCACTTTCTGTGCAAGGTTCTGGCACAGTCTAGTAAATCTGTGATTGAAAAGCCGGAAAATTCTTCTAATTTTTGAGGCCAGGGGAATTCTGAATGAAATAAAACAATAAAGAATTATAGATATGAATTCACAAAGGAATAAAAGGAAACATTTTTTATTGGATTAATTTTTTTAACTTTGTGTTTAGTACTTTTGAAGAGAATTATCGATGCATGATTTGTAGTTATGACTTAAGGGGAATCCCCTTTAATCACAGCAGTTTGATTGGTCAAGAAAAAACACAAAACAGTGAAATCTCCTTAAATGTTTACTACAAAGGCATCATTAGAATGCTGCACTGAAACAAATCAACAGTTAAAATTATTTACCTTCTTTCAGGGTTAATCTAGAGAGAAGAATAGAGCAGGCTCCGATCTGGGCTGCTGTGTACTGTCCCATCTCTGCATGAAGCAATGTCAGTTCACACATTAACTCAGACAAATAACGACTTTTGTTGTCCATACCAGCTAGTACACTGAACATCTCTACATAATCTAAACTCGTACAAACCTATAAAATACAAAAAATAACAAAATTATTACACATGCTTTTTTTATCAAAAAAAAATTGTCATGAAAATAATATGGTGGAAGTATATATAAACAAGAAATTTTAAAATGAACTTGACAAACGATTTTTAAGTTGGTTTTGTGCGAGTGGGATTTAACGTCATACTTAGAGTATTTCACTTATATGACAGATTGTCCACTTCAAACTGTTGCTTGCTTTAGCTTAAAATACGGTGGAAAGCAGAGGAAACTGCTTAAAAACCAGTCTGTGATTGTGGGTGACAGATCATGTGACCCATTTACCTCATGGTCAACAGGTGGACTCCTACCCATGGATTGTACATTGAAGTAAGATTAGAAACCCAACATGCTAACCACTATGCCATTGCTAAGGGCTGCCGGGTTTTGAATGAAATGATAAAACTATATAAATATAATTCTATTATCATTAGCAAATAAATCATGCTGATATTTAATCATGATCAAGATTCCTTACCCTGAAGTTCCCCTTCAGTGTAGCACTGATTTCGCCCATCATACGGACTACATCTTCATATTTATATGTGTTATCAGTCAACCATGCAGCTTCTCTAATAGTAATGATATCACGACCTAAAAATCTGATGATAAAAAAAACAAAAACAAATGAGTTAAAATTATATTATACAAATTTCCTTTTTCAAATCACATAAAAAAAATATATAAATCAAAAATATGCGTTTTTGCCAGTAGAAATATAGCACAGAACAAGTTTCTTTTATATCAGTTAATAAACGAGAAAATAGAAATTTAAAGACAGAAGAAAAGTTTATATGCAAGCAGTACATTTACAAATTATTTTTATTTTATTTATTATTTTAAACTATTTTACTATATTAAGTTTGAACTAAGAAGAATTTCTAACCTTGAGCATATAACCATTGCTGCCACACCCAGAAGCTGGAGTTTGGATCGGGATGTTTTGTGAGCTCTAAGGTATCTGTCCACAACATTTATGGCAACATGTAAAGTCTGTGTGGAGAAGTCCTTCATCCCAGCAACTTCCACCAACCAATCAACTAATATATACCTGAAGACAGAACAACAAAAAAACAACTTATTATTGCTATCAGGAGAAAATGTGTACAGTGCAGTTTGAAATAACAAATAATTATTTTTACATATTTTTCATGTTTATGATAAATAAAGGATTGAAATTTAATATTGAATGTATACATAATAAGCTATATTTAATATAATTATCAAAAAGCAGAGACAAAATAACAAATAACTTCAGACACTTACCTCATTGAGGGAGTAAGTTCGGAGTTTGAACGGAATAATTTATGAGCACCAGATGGTTTAGAAGATTGCACAAAATTCTGGACAAAAGCAGCGGCCTGGTTTTTGTTGATGCCACCATAACGACCATTTACATAGGATTTACATAACGCTAACTGAGCTTCTAATTCCCCCTCTTTGGCTATATCACGTAATCTTCGTATACTCTCTAACTGGCCAGCTCGATCATGTATCTGGAATTTAAAATAACATTAATCAAAAACATGAATTTGATAGATTTAATAGAAGTATTAACAAAAAAAATGTATTGACCCTCTTTAAATGACTAATATTATCCAGATCAAGCATTACGCTGATAAACCATAATATCGAAATATTTCTCAGTTCCTACTTACCACATTTTTTTCATTTTGTTCCCACAAAAGAAAAGCAGCTAGAGATGAGCCTTGCTCTGAAGCAGCCAGTAAATAATCTTTGGCTTCTTTGACTTTTTCTTCATCATCTAACAGAGCTAGAATCTTAGCTACACAAATCATCACAGATGTTTCAGGAGTCTGGAATATAGAATTACAAGTTAGGTCATATGTGCAAAGAATTACAATGTCATAAAACGTTTCAGGTTGTGTATGTTAACTACTATTTATAGTTCAAGCAGGCGAATAGGTTGTTGGATCAAATAAATTGCGGTTACAATTTAAGTATTTATTTTATTTGGCCATCACCCTTGGTACTATATATTCCGATAAACATTGCTTGTGAGAGAGTTTTCGTGTATTTTATCTGATTTTTTAAAATCACATTATATAACATGGATGTATAAAGGAATGGCGAGTTTGTAACCTTACCTTATTCAGATGTCCCTTCATATAGGTAAAGACACATTCTTTGCAACAAGCTCCACTCAAAGACCATGGGGGACGAATAAAGAGCCATGTGAATGGGGATGTATAAGGAACAAGGGACTCTACTTTGCAGAACATTTGAGCCGCTTTTTCTCCATTACTTGTTATTCTTCTACCCTCAAAGTCACCTGGTACTGTTAAAAGATAATTCAATAATATAAAATAATTTTAAAATGTAATTTTTAAATTTTAAGACCAAAATATTTAGGTTAAATATATTATATACCGGTACTTAAATGAAAAAAGGAAGATTCACAAGAATGATACAATAGACTTTAAACTTTTTAAACATTGTTCTCTATTCAAGGACACATTTCCTCTGTAAAGGTCAATAATTATTTACATTTTAAATATTAAATAATACTTACAGCCTTCATTATACAAGTATGCCACACCAAGTTTGACACAGGCTTCTATGTTTCCACATTTAGCTGCTCTTTCAAAATGTTTGATATTTGCTGCTGAGGGCCAGGTTTCCTCAAAGCTAGAATTAGACCAAATGGCTGTGGAACTGTCTATTAAATCTCTAAAGTATGGATGCACCTAAAGAAAAAAAAAAGAAAATGTCAAATTAAAGACAACTTTCTACATTTTGACAGAAATATGGCATTTTAATTTCATTAACAGGATTTGTGTGATAATCGAATATGGGTCACTGACACATTGTAGTGTTAATTAAATTAATGCTTGACATTTATTATAATCTCCACCTGTATTAATTTTTTTACAATGCATAAAGTTTTCTTACATTATATATTCACACATGAATATATATATCTAAATTGAATGTTCATGATAATAATTTAAATGTCAGAATATTAATTAAATAAAATTGAATTAGTCTATCAAATTAATAAATCACTTACCAGACGCATATTTAAAACATCGGTTATGTGTAATCCTTTTAATAAATGTAACACAACTTCTTCTGGTAAACTCCATATTGTAACTTGACTTCTGGTCCTGGGTCCCAAGTGCATATGCACTGGGATGAACTGTTGATCTGGTGTTCTGGGGAATCGGCCTAGCCCACGAAGCACTGTTATTAATAAAAAAACAAAATACATATAAAAAAGAGAACAGTCATTTTTTTTATTTAATTTGAGAAAAAAAAAACAAAAAAACTGAGACTCAACATTAAATTCCTCAATGCAAGTTATCAGATGTGAAATGCATTTTCACTAAATAGTAAAATCTATCAAATAATTATGAATGTCAAAACCTAGAAATAGTAGATGCTTAACTGTCAGAAGATATTCACTAAATGCCTACTTATAAAAATAATATGATTGAAATCCGAAAACAAAATTGTACATTCTCGTAAATACAACACCAACATCATAAAATGTCATTTTATAGAGCACATTCCTCTGTCTACCTTGCACAAACATGTCTGCCAGAATTATTGAGTGCACAGGAATGTCAAATAGAAATGTCATCATCCCAAGTTAAATTGCTGATTTCTTACCAAAACGGCTGACCATATCTTGCACATAAGCGTATACTTTTTGAGGACTTGGACTATCCATGGTTGTTGATTGATTTGATGAGGAATGGAATGGTCAGTTTTGCTTATATACTGAGTAAAATACCCCTAACTGTCATCGCCAACGACGCTAGCCCCGTTACTACACGCACAAACATGATCGCAGTTCTTTGATCGACCCGCCCTCTCTGCACGGCCTGCTTCAACATGTTTCACAGTTATTTACTCACGTCGAGGCTACGCGTATCCGAGCGAGTCGTAATGACTGAACAATGCAATAATCAATATTCTGCATAGGCATTCTTTAATCTATCAACTCATAAATATTGCAGGACAATTTCTTGACCCATCAGTTGGCCAGTGACCAGTGCCCGCGTCATTTCACTTCAAAACACACGTTACATGATTTGGTCCGCCAAATTTTCAAACAACCCCTAAGCCGGATTTCATGTGATTTGATATTTTTCTCAGTCAAATTATTATATATTTTGGTGTCACGGCAGATGAGGGATATATAAAGTGTGTCTTACAAAAAAAAATATTGTGCAAAGAGCAACTTGGAGTAAAACAGTAAGAAAAACTTTGAAAGTCGAGAGCGGGACACCGACCGCCGGCGCGTATAATCAACATGTTATCGTTTATAGCGATGAAATGTTTGGGTGGGACAATTAACAGTTGACGATGTTCGATACTTGATTTAAAACACTCGTTGACATATCTCACTTCGTCTATCACTACTTATGTGATTGTTCAAACTGTTATGTTTTGAGAACCAGTCTTAAAGAGTGACTTGGCTGTTTCAGTGTTTGTACAAACTTCCCACGGCGTCAGTCCTAACGGCTAGCAGTTTACTACTAGTCTAACGTGGCCAGTCGTAGTAAGCAAGCATGTTCAGCATTTCGAGGTAAACCGGGGGAAATAATCCTAGATTTGTAAACAGATGAATCAAAATATCAATAATTACCTCTCATATCTCCAGTTAATGATGTAAATCCAGTCTTTAAGCATTAAAAGGGGTCTAAACCACCCTTTCTCTTTAACCGCTTCCCTCGCCACTTGGCTAGCCTAAAAAGATGTTTAGAGTTGTTGGGAATCTCCGCTCGCTGATTGGCTGAGGCAGATCACGTTTTCAAACGTGATTTTCTCACTGCTTGTTGCCCACGACGCTTTTTCGGCCTTATTTTAAAACTTCAAAGACTAGGCCATACGGGTGGTGATTGGCCCATTAAATTGTCAACTTTAAAAACCCCGTGGTTCAGATTACTAGTACTGTCTATACTAAAATTATTATCTTTTAAATCAACGTTTGAATTGTATAATTTCATATTCCTCTCTGCTTTTTTTTAATTATCAACATTTGGTTTTATGAAGTTTTTTTTTCTTTCTTTTTTTCCAATATATTATTAGATATTGTAAATCTGAATAGGCTATTTTGTTCTAAACGTTGTAGACAGAAAAAATAGAAAAAAAAAATAATAATAATAAATTTTTAAAATATGCCACAAGAATACCTGTCACATTCGAAAATGCAAATAATATTGAAAACAAAATCGATATATCAGATGTTTAAGCATGCATTCAGTTATAGACCACACTGTTTTTTTATTACTTTTTTTTCACACAACAAAATAAATATTTCGCTAGAACCTTTATTTTAGTCAAGATAGGCATAGGCCTACAAACCGATGAACGTATACAAGGGACAAGAAAACTTTATTTTCTTTATGTATTCTCTCTACATTAAAAATATAATAGAATTGTCTTACAGAAACCTACTCCAACTATAACAAAACACAAAATTTAGATATATATTTATACAAATGATCTACATCCCTGTGCCAGTGTGGTTGCTTTTAGAAATATATATATAATCGAATAATTATTATCAAAGAGTTTGTTAAACGGTATTTATTAAAATATATATGCGACAATAGACATAAGAACTAAAATATAATAAACAATACATAAAAAATAGTAATCTTAGGTTTAGTTTGAGATTAAACAGCATGCATATTATCACGTTATAATAAGGAATTCTATGTTTTGGCCTGGCCTTGAAATAAACTCTATATAAATCAAATCACTATATAATAAATTTTATTTCACAGCTTTGGCCTAATAAATAAACAATGTAAACACAATATTATATTAAATACTTTTTTGTGAGCTCCGTTCAACTAAAAATCAAAAGCTATATATATAGGTCATGATTAGATTATTGATATATACCCCAACAGGTGGTATCTATAGTTAACATAATCCCATACTCCAAAGTTAAATTGACAAACAATGAAAATATTCATCCAAGCTAACGTCTTTGTTGTATATTTGGAAATTGACCTTGCTCGTCTTTTTGTGATATATAATTGATCTTTTATTAATCAGTTTTAGCATAAATTGAATATTGTTGTCAGATTATAAACTTAGATTAATGTCCTTAAGATAATCAGGGTGAGTTCTAATCACTTCTTTGTTTAGACTTTCTCAACAGATATAGAAGATAAAGCTTAATTTTCTTTCTCTACACTGAAAATATTATAAAACAATATATCAATTATAGCCCACCGCCTTTGCTGATCGTATAATTGTTTTACGATAGTATATACTGCGTGAGATAATCGTATTATAGCCCACATTGGAAATTGTATTGACCATGTATTGAAATGAACATATATATCAATTTATTCAACGAATAAAAAATATATCCATAGTAAAAAACATATCTCTAAAATCTTAGAAAGTATTTCATTTATTAATATATCGCATGGATGTTACAGTCATATATTTACCATAAAATATTTTCTTTATATATAGGTTCGATGATGTTCAATTTTTAATACATAGAGTATGGCTTTATACTATATCGTTCTGACTATATATTAAAATATTTATTGGTCCAATAAAGCTATAAATCATTATGGTTTTATTGAATCGTGAACTGTTGCTTTCGTCTCAGTTTTACTCAGTGAATATAATCCTGACAGATGTGTAAATGCGAGTGATATCAATCCGATTATAACACCTCCATATACAAGGCGCTAAATCTGCCATCTGGCATTGTGTTATAGGTGCATGATAAATACATGCATTCGCTATATACGACACTAGTCGGCTTCATTTCTGACACATTTTCACTCATTAATTAACGAGTGTCAACCACTTGTCTGCTTGACTGTGGGAATTTAATCAGTTTTTGCCACAAAAATTACAGTTGATTAATTGATTTACGATAAAGACCATTATGGATCATAGAAAATTCGATATATATATTTATATTATGTAATACAACTGAGATCGCTTACAGTGCAAATTTGACATTTTATATATTCTATCTAATAATGGTACCGAAAACGGTGCAATGTATACAATTATACATAATCCTAATCCGATTTGCATTATTGCAACACCTAATCTAGATGATGGCATGTCTGTAAAGGTAAATTTGTAAGAGGGGAAAAAAACGGAAACGAAACAAAGAACGAATCATCTTACACCATGGAGATATTGCTCCGACTATTTATATCAAGGCCCTATATATGCATGACTGTTGTATGATGCGTTTAAATAAGCAAAATACTATTTAATTTTAAATAAAACCCATATAATATACGCATCAAAGTTTTGAACGCTGTGCTAAGTTTTAATCTTTTGAGCTGGAATAATGGATAAAAGTAGGCATATATTTATTGACATAACTCCTTAATGGCATGTATTTAGGAGTTTCAAATACCTCGTTTGTGAATTAACTTTACTTTTAAGCTATATCTATATATCCCAAAATAACGAAAATACTGTATATCTATAGTATCGTATTAATTTGCCGTAAATATACACGAAGATGGCATATTTAGGTCACTCATTTAGGACCTAGACGTTTAATCGACGGGGAGGGAGACGACTGCTTTTAAAAGAACATCGGAGAAGTTGTCCACCAAGGATTGTTGATTGGACGCGTGCTGGTCGCTAAAAGAGAGCCATTGAGATGCTGATAAAGGTACGTTATCATCCTCAGACATCTCAGTCTATAGCAGATAACCTGATAGACAGTCCCCTGAATCCTAGTCGTCCACTTTCCCTTAAGATGTGTTATGTCCAATCCTAATAGTATATAGACAGCCTCGTCGCATGGACTTTTAAGCGCTATATTTGATTACTGATGTGTGGACAGTGAAATTACGTAATGCCAGCTGTTGGGCGCAATGTATATACGCGCTTCGTTCCGTGTTCAAGGCGAGCCACCATATACACACGTCACTCGACTCAATATTTATAAAGTGATGTGGATGTACTGACTTTCGTCGATTGCATTAAATTGATACAGAAACAGCTAAGCGGTTAAATTAAAAAGGACAGTATTGAAATAACTTTCCTGAACAAAAATTGCATATACAACCTATACATTATAGAATGGTCATTCTAATGATTATTATTCAGATAGAATCTTTAGTGACCCCATGCAGGGTGCTGGGCACGCGAATGGTTTAACGGTCTATAAATGATTGTTCATACAAGCATTCTTTTAAGATTATGGTATGGTATATATAAATATAAAAAAATATATACGGTTTTAACTTTTAATTGGACAATATACAGTGTTTAATTTGTCTGTTGCTCCTTTTATATTTTGAATAAATTAAGAGAGAAAAATTGTCGGGATTCGAACGCGGGACCTTTGGGTTACAGGCCCTACACTACCGACTGAGCTCGTGAGCTCATTATATATTTTAAACATATGAAGTTTGAAAAATTTGGCTGCCTCAACCGGGATTCGAACCCGGGACCTTTGGGTAACAGACCCAACACTCTATATACAGGTTTGCATTCTGCTTGATGCCGAGTTTATTACATGCATGAGTTGGGTTTTTTTTCGTACGTCGCTTACTTTTTTTGTTGTTGCATCCAAATATTTTCATCCTCTGACGTATATATATAGGGGACTATTTTCTGTTTCGATGTATAAATTAAATCTTAACGTATAAAGCAATGCTAAATTGCCCATTAAAAAACAAAAAAAAAAACAAACAAACAAACGAGAAGTGGACTCCAGATGCAAATAGAGAGGAGTTTTGTCCTACAGCTTTCACTAAATTACAGTCGACAGATGTGTACACAATAAGCTGTCACAAAGGGATGCTGACTCTACTATCTTGAGCTGAGAAGATGAGACTACGCGTGGCTGGAGTAATAGTTATAGTTTAAACATACCGCCAAAACAACGCCAGGTGTAAACATCCATATACGGTTTACCTGGAGTTGGTAAGTGATGCTTCACACTTCAACACTATAATTAAATAACACTTCAGAGAGGACAGGCCTTGTTCAGTATTAAGCGGAATGGTGATCAGATCGTAATTGATGACGAGCTAATGCCCAACAATATATAGCAAAGATGCATTGACACTCTATATACACTGGCGGCACACTGCATTTCATTTAATCATCTTATACGTCGCTTACATCTACACTATAAACTGGGGCTGTTATTAACTTTTTTCTTATCTTAATATCTCTTGAGTTGTTTTATATGCTTTGATATCTATTTCAGGGTTTCTTTGTACGGCTTAGAACGACAAAATGACGAAATATCTACTTGTTAAAAATAATATCCGACAGGATATCAAATTTATTGTGTGGCCATATATAGTGATACTCATCTAGTAATTCTTTTCTCTCGCAAATTATCAGTTAAAACTAGTAGCGAGTTCAATGTAGACGTGAAGAACAGGTGCGTGTTTATATCAGTACCATTCATTATGCTTGATTTATCTATCAAAAATATTATAACAGGTAGACGTGTATTCAAACAAAATAAACCAATACAAACGATAAACACATGTACAAAAAGAACATATATTTATCAATGCAGTTGGGGCTGCTTTAACGAGTGCCTCTTTATCCAGCCCTTAATGCAGTTTCACTGCACCTCATTTCAAATATTTGACTCAGAAAAAACTGGGAAAATCAATTAGACAAGCAGCATGCAACACGCTTAGTCCTTACTGCACTCACTAGGTGATGTAGAGTACCAGATTTATCTTGGAGCGTTAATTGTGGAACCGTACAATATTCGTCGGCAGATGTATGCATTTCTTTCTGATGTTTTATCGAGGAGCCAGGAGTTAATTTTAAGTATATGTTATTTACTGATCTACCCTTGACCATATGTCTTTTGTTGGTAATTGTGAAATCTCATTACCCCAATTAAGCGCCGCGTTTCCCGCCTAACACCTTTCACAACGACTTACACACAATATGACAGCAGGTAGATATGCTATATGAGCAGCTTATACATTGACCTCTGACGTAATAGGACATAAGGCGTGTGCTCGTATCTCATTAACCCGTGGGGTGCGGTGGTGAGGGGGTACAATTGACCCTGATAGAGAGAGGGGGCGTTAGCAGTTAGGGGTGCAAGGTGCTAAGGATGGATAACCATGGGATAGAAAAACATAATGAAATGGGGCCTGCAAGAAAACTTGCTGATCGGTCAAATGCGAACCCGTCACAACCATCATTTTGAAATATAACATATTTTAGTGGCATCAGTACAAATTGATTGATTCTTGATATTTTGAAGCCCAGTTACCGTACGTACAATAGGACAAACACACTTATGTAGTTTTTCTTCTAGTTTATTTTAGTGCATTGTTCCAACGCCATCCTTAGCAGGGTGCCTGTACAATAAGTATAACTTACACGGTTTAAGTTCTATTTATTTGCCCCTAACATACATTTAGTCACGAGCTATTCTATAGTTTAGTTTTCTCATGCTAATGTTACTAATTTCACTTTGCTAACTCCGTTTCTGTTTGCCCAACAGCCTCATAGACGCTACAGGATATGCCCTTTAGGGAAATTGTGCACACTTCATTCTCTATACAGCTTGCCACACTTGACTGCACCGTACAACAAGGGAATAGCATATAACCCTACTGGTCAGCAACACACCAGTGCTAACAAACCACACGTACCAAGAGAACACAAAGAAGTCTTTGTCATAGTCGATTTCACGCTCACCGTTAAGTCACTAATTCTTTTCAAACCAACTGCGTCTCATCAGGAAAGAACAAGTTTCAAACAAGATTGTTCATGTACATTAAACTCAAATTTCAATTTTTCGGGACAAAGTGATTAACTTTTTTGATAAGCCATTGACTATTATAGGAACAATAATATATGATTGAACGCTCAATCCGGGATATAACAACAATTGCATTTAATTTCTGATATCACTTAAATGTATGTCTGGGCTTGTTTTATTCTGAGATACACTACTTATGGTCTTTAAACGTGTGTATAAGATCACGTGAATACACTTGGGGTTTTTATGATATTTTAAAGTTGAGTAACTCAATTAACAAAGCGAAACATCGTGTTGGATTAAAACTTTTTGTTAATTTAAGCCCAATGTTTGAATGTCGATCCAGACATCGTATATCAAGCATGAGGAACGATGCTTGGAAACGTTGACTGGTCAGACGTTAAAACTCAAATAAAGTAGAAATGGGAATCCATATATCATTGATTTGTCGACACATACGTTGACTAGAAAGAATGGCCAGCTGTTCACATAGAATGTGACCGCAGCAAAACTAAAAAAAAAAATAAATATATATAATCATCATCATCAGATATTCAATTTCCATTCGACTTCAGATTATTTTCCAGAAGTTACCACATTATTGAAAACAATCTGAAGACTGGAATTGATAATGAACATCTGATTAAGATTAAACATTATTTTGTGTTTTGCTGCACTATACAAAAGATATTTAGAGATATGCTGTAAAGAGTGTTTGATAATTGATTAACATACGTGAGATGTAGAGCCTACGTCAGACACATGGGAATAGACGCAACTATGAGCCAGTAGCAATAAGCCAGGAATCACTTTCACAAAAATGTTGGACTACAATTAAATATTGTACGATGTTTTTCTGCATGACGTGATTTTATCATACGATATTTATTTGTCATACGACATTTTGTGAAAGTGGCCCCTGGTCTATTACACTATTTACAAGAATGTTGGTGATGTTTGAAAATGTTCTATGATTAATTAACACTGGTTGAAAAGTCATGTTTGGCAAAATCTATTTCTTTTTATTTTTCCCGAATGTATGTGTCATAAATTTTATAAATACGAACAAAAAAAGCAATTTTGTCAATAACGTGTATATCAAGCACTTTAAAATCCGGCCTGTGTATTGTTCTCATATAGTTTAATCCTACTGCAGCTGTATACACGGGTTTACCTCTGCAATATATGATGTTTTATGCATTCCAAATTGTCTGATTGTTTTTCTTTCATGAGAAAGTAGAAACAACATACCCATTCTGAACAATGAAATATATTGAAACTCATCAGCCTTGTCTGAAGGTCCAGCTTAAGTTCTTGGTTTATTGAAATACGTGGCTGCCAACACCAATCAGGGGCCTATCTGTCTTTGACAAAGTTTTTCTCCAAACCCTACATTATATGATATTTTTGTAAATCGAGATCTTAGCCATACCAGGAGAGTCCAACTTAAAACATGCAATAAACACAAAACAACTGGGAACACCTGTATTTCTTTTTTGTACGTTTTATTACATTTTGTTCAAAATCGTTTTCATAAGATTATCACAGAAGCATTCAAGCTGAGGTGTAAAAATGTGATGAAAAATCACTCAAATTTTTATTCAAAACTGATAATATAAATATTTGTCCAACAAAGGGTAATTTTATTGTGATGATTCATACAAATCTAAATTACACAATAACACCTGTGAATAAAATAAATAAAAAAAAAAACGTTATTGGACGGAAAAAAGGCATGAAATGTACAAGTTTGTTAAAAGTCTTTGTGGTAAAAGATTATCTAATCATCTTGGGAAGTCAGTCGTGAACTCAGCGAGAGCGTAACTTTTCGGAGGGCGGGTTGAGCATATGGAAATTCCTGATTAAGGCGATCAACGATGGTACTCAGGGCATGCATACGATTTTCCTGTTTTTGAAGCTCTGTGCTCATACTATCAGCAGATTTACATAACATCACATATTTCCCGTCCTTGGCCTGTTGAAAATATTTGGTCTTTTGTTGCTTCGATAATAATTCTGTTAGGTTCTGAAAAGATAAGGATAATCATAAGCTTTAAGACACATTACAGGAGGAAGAAGAAATGTAAAGTACTTGGGAAATATTATTTGAGGTTATTCCACTTATAAGATGGGGGATCCTAGAGCTCAATGGATGAAGCAACCACCTTTGCAAAACTATGGCAACACTCAAAAGGCCTTTTATTAATGCTTTTCGTAAATTTGGTCAATTATTATATGTCTTAACAATAGATAATATACAAGACAAACTGTAATAGGAAGTAAAAGTGAAATAATGTTTAACATTTTTTTTCAGAGTATTTTTTTACCATTTTGTTCATTTTTTGTGTAACATCATAGCACAGAACATTAATTTCCTGTGTGTATTTTGATGTTCTATTTTGCTGGTGTATAAAACATAAATTATGTGTACAAAATACTTTGGAATACATCGGGTAGTCTGGTAAGCACAACACAATGTAAATGTGTAAAGTATGCACATTATAGTGTAAGACAGTAAGGTAGGAACAAATCGGTTTTAAGCTGCCTGATGGGTAGATGAGTGGAGGCCTGTTCACTTGACAGTCAGTAGTACTCTCTATAAACCAACACTGTAACTCAGCTGGTCTTCTAAACAGGCCTCTGATTGTCATAGCTTAAGTTATCAGTGAATGAAAGTTTTATTAATTTCAATAGGTTGCCTTGGCTAGACAGTACAAAGATAATGTGAGTCGATTGTTTCACATTGTTTCCCTTATTAGTACAAAATATACCACCACCATTCCTATATTTATGTTATATCCCATCTGTTATATGTTGTCAGCTCTGTAAATGGATTTTATGTATCTGTATGCGTTCAATAAACTAAACTAACAAAAAAACTAAACCCAATGCCCCTGTTGTAACTTGAAATATTTGATTGTTATTTCTGAGCATACCCGTTGTTTTTGTTCTGCAAGTCTCTCGAGATCCCCATCATAGGTATCAGCTGAGCTCTGAAGTTGTTGAACATTTGTTTGTTTTTCTTCAAGAATCTGGCTGATTTCTTGTTGGTTTCCCCTCAATTCAATGATCTCAGAGTCGCAGTTGGTGGCATCCTGAATCAAATTATACAGCAAATATTTTCACTTATGAGCTAATGGATAATAGAGCACTTGTTATTTACAAAATATGTAAGAGCTTTTAACGTATAACCTATATATGTTTTTTTTCCTAAATCTCACAAAATGTATACAAAATATATATTTTTGAATAAATGAAGTTTTTTTAAAAATTTGCTTGCCTCCACTAGGAATTTAGCTTTTGGGTTCCAGACCCAACACTTCCAACTGAGCTATACATATATTCCATATAAATAGAAAAGATTTTTATTTTACAGGCTCCTTCTTTAAATTAACAATAAATATGACCATGAAGGTGAACACAACAATCTTTTCCTCACATTTTATACAGCCCTGTTTGGGAATGATGTAATCATAGCAAATGTTGTGAGAAAAATTAACAAACCTTAATTTCTAATAGTTTCAGTCTGTACAGAATTTGAAGTTTGTATAAGATGTTAATACCTGGATTGTTTGTTTAATTTTCTTCCTCATTTCCATCTGTTGTCGTTCAAACGTACCCTTTGTGAGAACTTTCTTGTTTAATTTAGTCTGGGCATCACCTCGTGTAACAATTGTGTCACGCCTGCAAATGGAAAACAGGATAGAGTGTTTTTATGCCACATTAATGAACATCGTTTGCGTTCAAATCCTAAAACATTGAAATTCATTACATAATGGGGAAAATAATGGATTATCAAAGTAAAAATCTGGAAAAAATGAATTTGGTCTCTATCGGAATGAAAAACAAAACGAAAAATGTCTTGTGCCATCACCATGTAAAGATGAAGATTACTGAACCAAATTTAATCACATGGAACGACTGCTGCCACAAGTGTGCCTTCGGACAAGATGGGCCATAAACTCATACATAAATGATCAACATATTGAGCTTTTTCACAGCTAGCAATGTATGAAAAAACTGGGAAATCTAGTCACATTGAAATGTTTCACCTAGATTTCATGTTTATCTATGACTGTGTCAAAGGACTTACCTTGAAACGGCCTTTTCCATTTCTTGTATCATTTTCTCCTGTTGTTTCATGAGCTGTGTGTATCGAACCTGCATCCTGTGAATCTCAGACTTCATAGCTTTCATCTCCCCTTGACCTATATCAGAATCTACAGCCGCCCGAGTCTCTCTCGCTAACTGAGTTTTTTTCTCCCATAACATTATTTGACGTCTGATAAAAAAAAAATAAAAATAAAAAATACATTCACTCTGTTGTTACATAGGTGACAGTGAGTTTTTTATTTTGTATTTTCAATGCTGTAGGTTGTTTCACTCCTACAAGTACAGCCCAAGCTATGAGACATATTCGCTTCTATTTACTAAGGCACCCTAAAAAAAAAAAAATTGGAGAAATACAAGCTATGGGGTTGTGAACAAGAATTTATAATGCTACAACCCTTATCGACACAAAATGTAAAAGTTTGTTAGTCATTTGAAGTGCTGAAGCAGATAGATACAGTTTTGAAACTAATTAAAATTAATTAAAAATAAAAAGCAATAAGAACTTACTCAGCTTCCACCAAACTGTTGAGAAGTCTCTCCTTCTCTTCCTTAAACTCATCCAGTTTGGACTGCATCCCAATAGACTCTTTCTCAGCCTCCTACAATTATAAAATTTGACATTTATCAATATAAAAATGCGTAAATTATTTACAAGTCTTAAACTTAAAAATGTCAACAACAAACCCCGAAGCGGTGCAATTTTTTTTTATCTTAGTCACACTAATCCCTTAATTTAGTTTGACGTTTTGATTTTAATTGTATGCTGTATTCAATCTTATTTCACTCATTTAACCGAGTACCAGCAAAATATGGTTAGGAAATTGCTCTGAACATCACGGCAATAAACAATAAGAAGACAAGGTAATCGTATGAGGCATAACAACAGGGCTGGCTTCACTGTGTCCTAGAGCAACAGAAAGCTCCCGGCAACCACTCCGCAATTTATTTCGGGGTGTGACATTAAGTGAAAATTATACAATGTATTTGTTTGTTTGTTTGATTGGTGTTTTACGTTGTACTCAAGGGTATTTCACTTATATGACGACGGACACAAAAACAGGACATCACAAACAAATCTGCTTCCCATTACCCTTTAGCTCTGAACTCCAGGGCAACAGAAAGCAACCTCCTTTCTCGCCTCTTACAATCCACCGAGGAAGCCGAGGATGTATTCTTCAGGGCCATGGCCCATTCGCTCCCTCACGGGGCCCATGGAACTAGTAGTCTGATGTCCATAACAAGAGGTTATGTCCCAATGGAATTGAACATGATGTGAGTAGCTCATGCCGAAGACTAAAAACAGCTAATATACACAAAACCAAGCATATTAACCAACCCAATGCAGAAATGACAGAGATAAATCTATTATGATCATCATCCAAAGATTAAATTATTATCCAGCTGTGTAAGCCAGATTACAATAACTGACAAGACTCCATTTAAAACAATTCTCTCATGGGGGTGCTCAAATGGTAACTTAAGACATTTCAAACAATGCCATGCAACATGCCATGTTCTAAAGGTGAATAATAGCAAAAGGCACCAAATCACCAATGGAGAATGTCTACCAGGTTTCAGAAAGATAGGCCATATATTTTTTTAGTTCTACTGTGGAAACAAGTCCAACGAAATTTCCATTAAAGGCACAACTACAATCGATTGTGAATGTGTATCTACCGAGTATTTAAAATGATGCATTCGTAATAGTAACTACAGTAAATGGTAATATGCCTATCAAATTTCATAAAGGTAGGGCTTGTAGCTTTCTAGGTCTGCTCTGGAAACAAAATTTACTTCTGATTATGGCTTCGTCCAACTTTGTATAAATAGGAAAATTTAAGAAATGTCGAATCTGCCATAGCAAAAGGCACATATACAATCGATGGTAAATGTGTCTACCAAGTTTCACAAACATAAGCCTTATTGTTTTTGAGTTCTGCAGAAAAAACAGATTGGAGCCAGACGAATGGACCATATTCATACGATAATGTGACCGATTTGCATCAGGGTTTTCATCAAAAAGATACATGTAACCATCAAAAGAATTAATTCAACATTTGCTGGCTGTCTTAGGACTACAGTCCATGTGCTCACCTGTCTAAAGATTGTGCCAGAGAAAATTAAAATTCGGAATTACCCAAATTAATACAAACCTGTGATGCTGTTCTTCCTGGTATCTGATTGGCTAAAATCTGGAACACCTGATCCGATAACCCATGGGTTTTTATCATCTCTATAATCAGTAGGTCATTCTCCCTGTTAAAAAGATCACAAAGTAACAATACAAAATTATTTATAATTGCTGTCAAATGTAATCAGAACAGATTCAATACCAAGAAATTATTAAAACATCTACCGTGATATATAAACAGAAGCTGTTAAAACGCAGAGTTTTATCTGATCTTTTCAGTTGGATGCCATCGGATTGGCGTGACATGGCCTTAAGCCACGGCTGCGGGCCTGTTGACTGTAAGGAGGCCGTTTTATTGAATCCGTATGAGTTTGTGTTGCTAGATCCATGTTGACTATATGAAGGTTAAATTGGATCTGAATGCGTTTGGACTACGGAACCGCTGTTATGCTATGCTATGTCTGGTTTTATTGTAGCAGTCCTATTTTATTATATTGCTATACTAATTGTTCCAGTGTAATGAAATTTGCGGACAACATAACAATTTTGACATATACAGACAGTTTAATGTTTGGACAAATGAAAAACTGATGTTATGCGGATTCTCTGATTTAAAGAAAGCAGAGTTCGTGTAATAAACAGCTTGACTTGTGTGTTATCTTTTAATTCCTTAACTGGTTTTAGGGAAGATGTGTTTGTACAAAAAGCGGTTATGGATGTTTGATAATATCTCCACGGGTTTCTTCTGTCTGAGATACATTGTATGGGATACTTAAATCGTAACTCTGTCGAAATAAACAAACATCCAATATACGGAGAAGCTACAAGATGTAACACACATCCAAGGTTAAGGAATGTTCCATACACATATTCAGATCTAATATAAGTAAAAGTACAGAAATAAGCACATATCCAAGGCAAAAACAATTTACAGGAATAAAAACACATCTAACGTAAGGAAAAGTTACAGAAGTAATAAAACACATCATAGATAAGGAAGTGTTACAGAAATAAATACACATCCTAGATAAGCGATGTTACAGAAATAAAAGCGCATACCGATAAATCACTCCTATTAGGTAAGGAAATGTTACCGGAATAAGCACACATACATGTACCTCGTAAGGAAACGTGACCGAAACAAACACACACCGGCGTAAGGAAACTTAACCGGTATATACACGCATGCTAGGTGATGAGTCTAGGTAAGAAAACGTTACCAGAATAAAGAAACATCCAACGAAAGACAATGGCTAAAATGTGTTAAACCTAAAACATATGGATGAAAGATTCGTTGCAGGTTTATATAATATGTTATATAATGATTTGCAGGTAGCTATAATACCACTCTAAATAGTAAATATGTATAGTGACTATGGTTTTAAAGATTGGTTGATTAATTGATTTTTTTTTTGTGTTTTACGCCACGTTCAACAGTATGTCAGCTTCGCTGGGGCAGGAACATGAAGCCAGATAATTTTCTCTAAGGTTCAATGTTTAAAGTCCAGTTCAAATCAGTAGAACTTTTGGCAGCACACATCAAGAAAGGAAACAAATTTAACTGAAAACGGGTTTTAAAGGACATACATAAGTGTATGTCTAAAACCTGTAAATTTTGTTTTTAAAACTATGTCAATTATACTTATTTACAATCATTAATAAAGAACAATGCAAGTTGTACGTGTTCATGAGCCACCAGCACTTTGAATTCGGTTGTCTTTCAACCGAACGTGGTCACCACTGGGCCGCCTTCGAGTAGGTGGAGGTGGACCAGATGTAGAGAGATGAGGTCTGATGTCTATCGCTATCCTTTTTGTTTTTTGTCCGTTTTCATATTCATTTAGGACTTTAATATAATAATAATAATCATAATAGCTTTATTTCAGACATGGAGTCCATATACAGATTATGGTATTCATTACAAAAACATACTCATTAAAGCATTTGTCTCTAAGTAACGTGTAGCTTAGAGCATATATTAAATCGCTGTAAAATAGTGTTGATATGTAAGTGACCAGCAACCTGGGGTCATTTACAGCCATATTTCACCTGTTCCAGATAACTCTGAGCAGATAATCTTTCAGACGACCGACTGAACATCACAAACGCAAAGGATGCCGATTGCCAAATAAGATGAGTAAATATTGGCAGAGAAAAAAGTGTCGTCTGCTGCAATCAAATTTGGACATATCTCAGCTGATATTAATTCTCTCCGTCTAGACATGATTTCTAAAACCAAATCGTGTTTGTAACTTACTGAGGTTTGACCTATGATGGATACAACATTGCTAACAGTAATTAATATGATTTTTCGAGAAAATGTCTAAGATACTGCAAGTAAACAAGTCAATTGGTTCTAATGTTTGAAGGACTAAAAAACTGTATAATGAAGGAAACAATCATCATAACATTTGTTTATAATTGAAATGGAATCACAAACATTGTCTGTAAAATGACGTATACGAGTTACATCTCGCATTTGTCCATTCTCAAAACCAATTACATCGGTGTGGACAAACACTCAATTGGGAATTGACAATTGTTAGGAAAATACAAGACGATTGTTAAGAAAGCAAGTGAGCGAGCAGTAAGTTAGTCAGTCAGCCCCAGCCACCGATCAATCAATACATCAGTTTCGATCGACAGACCGAACGATCAATCGATAGATAGATCCATCCATCCATCCATCCATCCATCCATCCATCCATCCATCCATCCATCCATCCATCCATCCATCCATCCA
>JARFOD010095722.1:0-17151 GCA_031763545.1 Mopalia muscosa | reverse complement strand
GGACTCGCGCCCCCCCCCCCCCCCCTTCCCCTATACAAAAAAAAACCCCTATACAAAAAGCCGCCCCTGAATGTAAAAGAGAGTGCGTAGGCCCATATAGGTTTCCATACTTACGATAGTCGAAAGGGTTAGCAGATGCTGTTCCAGTGAGACAACAAACTACAAGAAGAGACAGGAAAATCAAAGCAGCCTTCATGTTTTCTCTGTAACACAACTCACTCGTTAAACAATGTTTTAATTTTAACTTGAACTTTGCTAAAAGTCTGGGCTTTTATACAACTCGCGATAAACAACATCCTGGAAGGTAAGTTGCGCAAATCGTATTGCGTTATGTTCCCCTCTCCAATGAAAAGCTTTGTTTCCTGTATAGAGGGATGTTGTCAACATGCTCAAAGTCCAAGGTTGGCGAAACCAAACTATGGGTCAGCGAACTTGGAAGAAAGATAATGAATTCATTTTGACCCAATGTTTCGTTTAATTGATCAAACCATCATCAGGAGTAATTTTGACAAAAGACATATATATATACAAACAGGCGAAGAAAATACTTTTGGGCAGTTAAATTTTCAAATAAACATAATATCTTAAGTTTCAAATAACCCTCTAAAAAAAATTACATAATGTATCAGTAAAGATTCAAACACACTATCTCATATATTGACGCAAAGATAATCACATGTGAATTGATGACATGTTTACCGATTTCATAAAATGACAAGTGTTAACAATTCCCAATGGTTGACAAGAAGAAAAAGATTATCAATTTCGGTGAGGTCACACGCGAAGCTATAGCACAGTAGTTATATATTTTGAATAAATAAAAAGAAACAAACAAAAAACAAAAAACATTGCGTGCAACTAAAAGGTCCCGGATGATAACAACAGTGTATCGCAAAATTAAGCTTTGTTTGTGTCAGGTACAGAAGAGGGGTAAGTCTGGTGACTAAGGAGTCGGACAAGGACCTATTTATGGGTCAATAACAAGTGACAAGGACGAGCTGGTTTGGAGCGGTCCAACAATGCTAGATACGTATATTGATAAACTTTTAAGTTTGGTCAATATAATTGGTCAAGGCTACCAAACATTTGAATAGTCAAAATGACGCATTTAGAATTTCCAGATTTTTTTTTTGTCTGATGCATATTGATAATTTCTAGCCATGATATAACATAATTATTTGTATTTCTTATTCGATGACATTTATGGATATCAATAAATAAATTATCGAAGTCATAGAAAAAATTCTATAACTTACTGAATCGTGCAAATTCTGAAACGTATAAGCTAATACAGCTGTCAAAGCGCAATACATCGGATATATTTCCGATGAGCATACATATAGCTAAAGCAATGATGTAACCATAAGTGAAATTCTATGTCTAAAACGTCAAGTACCATATCGGCCATTTTGACAGGTTTGTTTGGTGTCAGACTGTCTTTGACCTATATATATATATGTGTGTGTGTTTTTAAGAGTAAGTAGACAAAACAATCAAGCTAGTCTATAGTAAAGATAGACGGCATAGTCCGAGGGGCTCGTATGCTAGCTTTAGAGTTATTCTTTGATTGGCAAAAACTAACTGTTATTCGCCGTCAGGCATAATAAAAAATTAAAAAATAGACTGCCAGCAGCAGTTTTGACAAATTATGTGTAGAGTTTGTATAGTCTGTAGGCTACCTCAGTCGGTATAGTGTTAGGCCTGTAACCCAAATGTCCCGGGCTCGAATCCCGGTACATTTGCACGGAGACAAACAATTTTTTATTCAAACATTTTATAATTGCGTCGAAGTTAATTTAGTAGCTTATATATACGTCATAGTTTTTAGACTATAAGCTATAACTAACATCACAATTCTGGATTAGGATTTGAAGATGAACTATTTGTCTCACACGGACAAGTGGTATTTACTTATTTTATGTGATTGATGGACTTGAATTGGTTAAATTTCACCACGGTACAAGCTGGGTCGACAAAGAGTGTCCGCCCTTCTGTCTTCTCTGTCTGCATACGGTTCTGAGCCCCTGTAATACGTATGGTAGACTTTTCAGTCATATCATTTCTCTCTCGATACAATTTACAAAACGGCTCTTACTTCATTGATAACAAATATTTTCAAATGGTTGCGATGAATATTATTGAATAATATCGAAGGTTTAAGTCAGAAACGATATGGCATGAATACACGAGTTCCCAAATCGATGTCTAATATGTATATAGTGTTTCTTTACAGCCTGGCTAGCCTTATTATTATTATTTTTTCCACTTTAAATTGAAATGTGCGGTGGGAGGTAAAGCCACCAGGCCTGTACACAACTGTCGTGACAAATGATTTGCTGCCTTGTATTTTATCAGAATCCACTGATATAGCTTAATGCTGTACAGCTTCCTCTAAAGAAAATGCAAAGTCTGTCTTGCTTATAGCGACCGTTCTGATTTATGTCTCTTGTATACAGCCCACTCAGTGTAAACATATATCAAATCTTGCAAAGTTCTGAAACTCTATGATCTTAGTGTAACAAGATCTATCTGTGTGGTGCATGGCATAGATAAAAGGGACATGTATATATTAGCAATCTGAAATAACATTTGATAAGGGTGAAACTTGGTTATAAAGCTGACCGGCTCGCCAGCTAATACGGCACGTGTATTGCTTCATGGTGGCTGAGTGGATGTAAACAGGACATGTGCGCGTGTGTTCGGGGCAGACAGGTCAGCTGCTTTCTCTGCACATTGTTGCTGGGGAATTACACAGAGAACCCGCGTACCTCAATACACGACCACTCTTAATTGTTTTTCTGCACACTGCGCAATGGGGAGCAGATTGTAGGTCTGTCCGCAGCAAAACAATTAGACGACCGCCGAACAGAATGCCACCAACCTATGGAAATAACGAACATTTCGTTTTTTTTAAACAATGTATATGAAAGCGGTAAGGGATAAGCTTTCTGAATAGAAACAAATGTGCACGAGGTAATATATCAGCTAAAGTGTGTCGGGGATTGACAGGCCTTATGGGCTGGGTGTCTGCGGTATTATGGTTATGGGCTTTAATGACAATACATGCACGTAAACTCACTGGTAACTGCGGAAACCAGCGTGCATGGCAAAGGGCAGTAATAACAAGTGATCCTGTGCCGTCCACTAACTACACTAGCAAGGTTAAACACTGTCACAAGTTCATCTTCTTCCAAGAATCATAATTTACGTGCCAGACGGTACCAACTTAAACGCAGGCCTCAATAAGAAAAATAGGATGACCCGCAATTTAAAACGATTGTGTATAGCAGAATAAAATCCATTGAAGAGTTTAATGTTCTATAAATCACGTGACCTTAAAGGAAGGGAAAATAAAACTCTCCGAGGGAAAAAAATAAAAGAGCATACCCTGATGTATATAATAGCACTTTTGAGCTTCAAAACGTCAAGACGATATACAAATCCCCATCAAACCTTTATATTTACAGTATGGTTAATGTCTATAAGAAAAAGGCTTAATGATCTACCTTAAAAAATAACTGATTTTAGCTTGTCTCTTTGATTGGATTTTAATGCCGTATATATATGGTTCAGATTAATTCGCTTATATATTGGTTAATACTATAAAAATAAAATGTGTATACGCCGGACACAAATCTGTATATATCGGTCAATAATGAAAACTACAACAAAAAAAAACTGAGAAAAATAATATAGAACTGAAGATCAAGACGTCCTGTTATTTTAAATTAACACGAATATGGCTGATTTCACGCCCCAACTGACGATAAACATACAATTCAACAAAGAATACTTCAAAAGCTAATTAAAATCATATAGAATTGAAGAAGTCCTACATAATAAATTTAACACGGATTTTTTTATTTCACGTCTCATCTGACGATAAAAATCCTGCAGTTGTCGATCCAATTATAAAGATGGGGCTAGTCTTTATCTTTTAACAAAAAAAAAAGTTAAAAAACTAATAAAAATCATATAGAACTGCAAGAAGAAGTCACATCTTATATAAAATAACACGGATTTGGTTAATTTTACGTCTCATCTGACGATAAAAATGCAATTGTTGTTCGATTAAATTCTATATTGACGTATTAGTCGATGTAAATCGTTCAACAAAAAGTAAAAAAAAAAAAAATATGTAAAAACGGAAAAAATTATATAGAACTGCCACTAAAAAATTGCAATATTAATTAAACACAGGTTGGTTTAATTTCACGTCTCAGCTGATGATATAAAAAACAATTGTCCTTGGATTCGATTCCTTGTTCAGGTCTTCGCCGATGGTGAAACATAACACAGAGCACAATTATTCAGACAGCCCCAATGCGATGTATACAGCAACCTATATCTTTGCATCTTGTGATCACTTTTAAACCTGCTATAATCAACTCTATAAATTATAGAGGGAGTAGATTATAGCAGGAGAAAAAATGGCCACATGATGCAAGGGTATACATTGCAATGGGGTTGTCTGAATAACTGTGCTCTGTGTAAGATTCACCATTGGCAAAACCTGAACAAGGAATCGAAGCACCTTTCGGCTTTGTGACGTCTCAGTTAGGCCCAAGTACCCGGAATATCTTTAATTATTAATCCTTACCATCGGATTGCAGTCTGTAACAAATATCAATAGTATATTACCTTCATTGGTTAATTACCAACATATTTCCATGCTACTACCGGTAGACTAGTACAATGAATAGGGCTAATTCCTTCGTCTTAGCCTATCCCAACCCATGGTGAAGGTTGGAAATTGATCCGCCGCTATGGCCGGCCTCTCAAAACATATATCAAATTTCTCTGATTTTTGGGGGATAAAAAATTCACAATTATCAAACTCCTTCTTTCTTTTCTGACGTTTAATTAAAGCTTAATTCGAATTTCTCGCCCGTATAAGCCCGTATAAGTTATCTCCTTTGTAATAATAAGATAAAAAAAACGTCAAAAAAGAAAGATTGCAAGTAGGTAAAATACTAATCAATGGTTTCTGTGTATCTACAAAAAAATCAGTGAAAAATCAGATATAGTTTTTTTGAGGCCGGCCATAGCGGCCTATCTTTTTCCAACTTTCACCATTGGTTTAGATAGGCTAGGGCAAGGGCTAAGACGGAGGAATTAGACCTATACAATGTGCTACTTCTAGACAAGTAAAAAAAAGCTTGCCGTTAAATGCACAAAGTTGTTGTTGTTGTTGTCCACTCTTGCATATATTAGACCTAACTGTTATAGTCAATTTATAACATTATTTTGTTTTTACACTGGAAATAACTTGGAACATGACTGATTCAACACTCGCCTAACGGTCGTTATCCATCCAGTCCATATCATGAGATGCATCTCACTTTGCTTTGCAGACGACACAGACAATGGTCACGTGATCATGACTTAATTAAACATAACCAATTTACTTTTTTAAGTGCTGGGGTATGGCAGGCGAAGTGTTTCAATATTTAATAAATTATATATGTTTTAAAATTCTGCATTTGCATTCCACAAATTTATATTTTAATTGTATACATATATTTGTAAGTTATGTTCTAAAATTCTGCATTTCCATTCCACACATGTATATATATTTATTGCGAACATATGTTTCGTTTGTCCATGAATTTATATATGTATTGTCCACATTTTTATATTTGTTCATGAACAGTTTAAATTTTATGTTGTAAAATTGCATTCTGGGAAATATAATAATTTAACCAAAGACATTGATAAGGCGAGATTTCATTGGATGACTGTTACACATATCAATAGCTGAACTATTAGGATATCCCGTAATGCACTTTTGTAATAAATATATTTAAGTTTGTTTTGAAGACAAATACAAATTCATGCATATAAATCCAAGTCATCGCATACATATAACAACTTTTGCAACAAATATATAAAAAAAAATATTGCACATATATTTAAATATAAATAAAACTTTATATGCAATGAAAACTATAAAGTTATGGACAAGAAATTTATATTTTGAACAAAGAAAGTAGCCTACATATAGAATATTGAAACACTTCGCTTGCCATATTCGGGCCTGGGTCAACCTGCATGGTTGAGCGTTCGGTGATGCACACGACATATGGCGTAAGACCACTATTATTTACTTCCGTTTTGTCATCGAATATAGTTCTTAGTAAAAATGGTGTGTAGTCTTGTTTTATTTATTCTGGCCCTGGGAATTGTTTTTTGTGGAGTATTTGGTATTGATGTGAAGTAATTGAGGGGAGGTCTCTGTTCAGTGTAATAGTATAGCCTAAATAGGTCACACTAATGTGTATTTATCACCATTTGATGGAGGGGTGATTGGGCTGTTGTTTACATTCCGATCCGGCTTGACAACACCTATAATCGTCCAGGCTGTTGTAACTCAAGATTTCAAAAGGACCGATTTAAGTATGTGTCAGGGGTTTTCGCTCAAGGAAAGTTTGGGAGGGAGCTTTGGAGCCAAACGTCAAAATTACGGCTTATGGCAAATTAATGGTGGTCTTATGCCATATCAATCTGGGCATATATAGTAGGCCACGTCCGCCCATGCACACGGCCTTATAACGATTATATATAATGAAACATATAAAGCAATCTTTAAAACAATCTTTAAGTCTTAAACTTTCAGTTACCTTTTCGTACGCATTTACATTATTATTTCATTTCATATAGGTAACAAACTGTAGGACAGAGCCCAAGATCTGTGTGTTGTGTAAATATGTTTTGAATTGCATGGCTGGTCGTTCAGAGGTGCACACGGTATAGTAACAATATGGAAACGAACGTAAACCTGAAGAATATTAAAACAGATAAATTATCATTGGTAATTTCAATTATTTCATTTTTTAGGAAACAACATTTAGTACGCATCTCATGATTTGTCGTTTGTGTATATATGTGGTTTGAAATGTCTGCCAATTTAGAAATGTATATCAACCCAGGGAAAGAAACTTGCTGTTATTTGATCAGACAATTCCATTTTTAGCGTCAGATGAGTCGTAAAATCAACCAATACGTGTTAATTAAACTTTGCCAGGCTTCTTCATTCCAATATGATGTCTATTAGTTTTTAAAGTTTTCATTGTAGAACGATAAATATACCAACACAGCTATAGAATTTGATCCAACGACATTTGTTTTTTATATTTTTTTGTCGTCAGATGAGATGTGAAATCAAACAAATCCGTGTTAAATTAATATTTCAAGAATTTCTTTTTTTTTTGCAATATTTATTTTCTTTTTGTTGAACGATATAGCGACTAACGCATCTATATAGAGTTTAATCCAACGACCATTGTATTTTTCACGTCAGATGAGACGTATAATCAACAAAATCCGTGTTCATTTATATAGGGCTTCTTCAGTTCAATATGGATGATTTCTCTCAGTTTTAAACACATCTATAGACTTTGATCCACAACTGCATTTTTATCGTCAAGTGAGACATGAAATGAAAGACATATATGGCAAGCCGTTTTATCACTTCTACCTTTATTCTACATGTCATATGTCGAAGTAGTTTTGCTTTTATTTACTTATGTACAATTCTTTTCCACCTATGTTAAATTCCACGTATATGTGGAAAAGAATTTTACATATGTGGAAAAGAATTCAACATATGTATAGAATAACTTTAGGTAGAAGTGATAAAGACTTCTTCAGTTCTATATTGTTGTGAATATTATATAATAATCACCTATTATATATAATCAAATATAGGGATACTATTTTAAAAGAGATATTATATATATGTTTATATTTGATTTTAAAGTTTAAGTGTACTTTATTTCTTGAAGCACTGCATCATAACTATATTTGTTGCCTCGACCATCTTTATCGCCGTCGTCCCAACCATCTCCTTGGTGAGACCACCTTGTCAGTGGTCGTCCCGACCACCTTGTCTGGTCGCACCGACCCCCTTGTCTGGTCGCACCACCTTGTCTGTCGTCGGACTGACCACATTTTTGGAGGTCGCTTATAGCAGCCACCTTCTTGGTGGTCGGGGTCCGATCATCTATATTGTGGTCGAACTGCGACCAGGTATTTGGTGGTCGGTCACGAAGCTACCACGTTTTAGGTGGTCGCAGGCGACAACGATTTTTTTGGTCGCTGTGACCACCTTGTTCTAACAGTGTACACATTTTATTTTTAATAGTATCATCCAAAATATAGAGTTTCAGAACGTTGCAAGATTTGATATCTGTTTGGAGTGAGTGGCTGTATACAAGAGACATAAATCAGAACGGTCGCTATAAGCAAGACAGACATTGCATTTTCTTGTGAAGAAGCTGTAGCATTAAGCTATATCAGTGGATTCTGATAAAATACAAGGCAGCAAACCATTTGTCACGACAGTTGTGTACAGGCCTGGTGGACTTACCTCCCACCACACTTTTCAATTTAAAGTGAAAATTCAACATAAAAATAAATCTATAGCCAAGCTAGAAATAAACACTATATATACGTATAATACGACGATTTGGAAACTCGTGTATATACTTTTCATGCCATATCGTTTATACCTTCGGTATTATTCAATAATATTCATCACAACCATTTGAAAATATTTGTTATCAATGAAGTAAGAGCCGTTTTGTCTTTGTGACGATTATCATGCACATTTATTGAATAATACCGAAGAGAGAAATGATATGGCTGAAAAGTCTACCATACGTATGCACAATGGCTATACCGTTGAGACTAGCTATGTAGACAGAAAACAAAGGACAGACACTCTTTGTCGACCCAGCTTTAACCAATTCAAGTCCATCAATCACATAAAATAAATGAATACCACCAGTCCATGTGAGACAAATAATTTAACTTCAACGACATTATAAAATCTATAGTTTGAATAAATATTATAAGAGACAAAAATTGCTTGTCTCCATGCATGTGTACCGGGATTCGAGCCCGGGGCATTCGGGTTACAGGCCCAACACTATACCGACTGAGGTACAGAGTATACATACTCGACACATAATTTGTCACCACTGCAGCTGGCAGTCTATTAGTCCAGGGGCCCTGTCGTTTTGTTTTTGATAATGCCTAACGGCGAAAAACGGTTAGTCTTTGCCCATCAAAGAATAACTCAAAAGCTATCATACGAGCCCCTCTGACAATGGATTCTATCTTTACCATAGAGAAACTTGATTCTTTTGTCTACTTACTTTTAAAAACATAGATATAGGTCAAAGACAGACTGACCCTAAACAAAACTGTCAAAATGGCCAATATATATATATGGTACTTGACCTTTTAGACCATATAGAATTTCATATATGGTTACATCATTACTTTAGCTATATGTATGCTCATAGGAAGTATATCCGATGTATTCCGCTTTGACAGCTGTATTAACTTATAAGTTTCAGAATTTGCACGATTATAGAATTTTTTCAATAATTTATTTATTGATATCAATCAATGATTTTTTGATATCCATAAATGTCATCGAATAACCAATACAAATAATTCAGTTATATCATGGCTAGAAATTATCAATACGCATCAGACAAAAGAAATCTGGAAATTCTTAATGCGTCAATATCCACATTTTCACTATTTAAATTTTTGGTAGTCTGGTAGCCGATAATATATAAGCAAACTTATAGTTTATCCATATATGTAGCTAGGATTGTTGGACCACTCCAAACCAGCTTGGCCCTTGTCCGACACCTTAGTCACCAGACTTACCCTTCTCCTGTACCTGACACAAACAAAGATTAATTTTGCGAAACACTGTCATCCTGATCTTTCAGTTCCACGCAATGTTTTTATTTTCTTTTTATTTATTCAAAATATATATCTACTGGGCTATAGCTGTCGTGTGACCTCACGAAATTGATAATCTTTTTCTTCTTGTCGTTATTTGAAACTTAAAATATTATGTTTATTTAAAAATTTAACTGCCCAAAGTATTTTCTTCACATATATAGTATACCTATGTCTTTTGTTAAAATTACTCCTGATGATGGTTTGATCAATACAACGAAACATTGGGTCAAAATGAATTCATTATCTTTCTTCTGAGTTGTTACTATAGTTATCCATAGTTTGGATTCGCCAACCTTGGACTTTGAGCATGTTGACAACATATCCCTGTACAGGAAACAAAGCTTTTCATTGGAGAGGGGCACATGACGTAATACGATTTGCGCAACTTACCCACCAGGATGTTTTTATCACGAGTTGTATAAAAGCCCAGACTTTTAGCAAAGTTCAAGTTAAAATTAAAAAATTGTTTAACGAGTGAGTTGTGTTACAAAGAAAACATGAAGGCTGCTTTGATTTTCCTGTCTCTTCTTGTAGTTTTTTGTCTGACTGGAACAGCATCTGCTGGCTTTTTCGACTGGCGTAAGTATTTCAACCTATATGGGTCGACGTATTCTCTTTTATAGTGCATCAATTTAGATTTATTAGCCTGCCAACAAGGCAATAACGTATATACAGATTTAAATACTGTATCACTTTTTTTGCAATCTTCGTTTTTGTACTGCTGGAAATCAGGAAAGAAAAAATAGGTGTGGAGGTCTTTGGGTCTGATATATGCATTTGCAGTTTCTAGAAATTTGGTGAAAATCTATTCAGTCTCCTGTCTTTCTCGATGGCTTTAACTATGTAGAGAAGAAAACATATGTTAGCATGCACACGGAGCACATGGACTATGAAAAGTAATAAACTTGTGGTTTTGATGATAATTGATAAATAAAATTACATGTTTTTTATTTTATATATTTTGGGGGGTTAACTTGAATAGTTCTTGAGAGAGAAAAACTCCTAAAGAAATCAGAATGTTGAAAGGCGGGTTTAATCAGTCTATATATATCTTGCCTCCACAACAAGCCGTTTATATATTTCGGTCATACCGTTAAATTCACTCTTGTGGACGCTACAACCTAGACGTTATTCAGTCATACTTTCATTCGCTTTTGTGGATGCTACAAGCGGTTACATATTTCAGTCATACTTTCGTTTCGCTTTTGTGGATGCTACAAGCGGTTACAACGTTCAGTCAAACTTTCATTTCGCTTTTGTGAATGCTACAAGCGGTTACATACTTCAGTCATACTTTCATTTCGCTTTTTAGCGCTACAAGCGGTAAAATATTTCAGTCATACTTTGATTTCTATTTTGTGGATGCTACAAGCGGTTAAATATTTCAGTCATACTTCCATTTCTCTTTTCGATGCTACAATCGGTTTACATAATACATAATATGTATCCACAAAAGCGAAATGAAAGTATGACTAAAATATTATTTCAAACAAGAGGTTTATACATAGGCCATGTGCCCCGTGTCCATGTTTTCTTCTCTACATAGTTAAAGCCATCGAGAAAGACAGCAGACTGAATAGATTTTCACCAAATTTCTAGAAATTGCAATGTATATATCAGACGCAAATACCTCCACACCTATATTTTATTTCCAGCAGTACAAAAACAAAGATTGCGAAAAAAGTGAGACAGTATTTAAATCTATATACGTTATTGCCTTGTTGGCAGGCTTTTAAATCTAAATCGAAGATTGCGAAAAAAGTGAGCCAGTATTTACATCTATATACGTTATTGCCTTGTTGGCAGGCTTATAAATCTAAATCGATGTACTACAAAAGAGAATATGTAGACCCATATGTATGAAAAAGAAATGAAAGTATGACTGAAATATTATTTCAGTCATACTTTCATTTCGCTTTTGTGGAAGCTACAAGGGGTTACATAATTCAGTCATACTTTCATTTCTCTTATGGGAAGCTACAAGTGGTATACATATTTTAGTCATAACAGTTCAATTGATTTTTGTGGATGCTACGAGCGGTTTACATATTTCAGTCATACTTTCATTTCATTTATGTTGATGCTTATTTATAGATCAAGGTAACCGTCAATTCAGTCTACGACGTTGATAAATGTATGGGTTCATCTACATGCTATATGATTCCAATTACAGCCTGTCCACCTGGATGTGCCAGCAGTACGTGTACTTCACTCGGTTGTTCTCAATGTCAAGCAGGTTATTACGTCCACCTAGTCAATAGGTAAGTCTGTGGGAATTTTCACATTGCGCAAGAGGAATGCATTTCCGCCTTGATCACAAAACCCAATGGGCAGCTCTCGTTTTTTCTTCGACCGGAAGGAGATGGACCATGTTATTCACTCGCTTGTATAAGACTTTTATATTGTTGCTGTTGTATTGCTGCCCCGAAAAAGTGGGCTGGGAAGAGAATTTCCACACAATTTTCACAAAAGATTCAAAATTTAACAGAGTAAAACTGAAGAAGCATAGTGATTCATCCCCAAGGCTATTAGTGGAAGAGCACTGAAACTTGAAAAAGTAGTCCCTTCATGATGTCCGTTATGTAACTACACACAGTGAAAAACTCAACTCCTATGCCTCGTCATTATACCTTAGATTCATAGTCTTGACGCAAGAGGAATTTGATCTGTGTGTTAGAATGTAACACAACCATATAGGTATAAATTCTTAATTGTAAATACTTTTAAAAAAAATTATGTTCATCTATAGTATAAGGTATAGACGATGTACGATGTATACTACCTTTAGTCAGAGGGCGATATTCATAGGGCAAATAATGATAAAAAAATTAGTTACAATTTAATCACGTCTTCTTTTAAAGTGCGGGGGCTTTGTGTTGTCTTGCATTCTTACGGTACGATTTGTTGTAACGATTTTAGGAGATTCCCCTTATTTGCAGAGTTTAGATCGGTCGGGTTTTTTTATCGACCAACCAAAAAGCCGCAAATTAGGGGAATCCAGGGAGAATGCGGCTTTAGTAGTTTATCGAGTGATTGCCATGTCTCGTATTCGTTTGGTGTCAAGCGTGGTTTCCTTCAGCCTTCCAGTGGGTTAATTAACATGCCTATCAACTTATTAAAATAACTGTATAAGAATACCGCGTGTATAAAACCTCCAATGAAACAAGCAATTGTATACCAGTGTATGACACCATTTAACGCTTACCGCTTAACTTAAATAATATAGGACGAAATATGCAGCATAACAAAACTTAGGACTACGAGGTGGTGGATCCAGTTTACACATTGTTCGTAACTCTTATAGATGTGACCACCATCCCATTCTTCTCTTCACAAAGAGATCACCGAGTCCGACTCAAGCTAAGTATCCTTGTGCTATTAACGAACAGAAGTAATTTGATGGCCATTTGATTCAGGGAACAATTTTTTTTCTTTTTTTTGTTAGTTTAGCTCCAAACTTTTCTGGCTTGTATTGCAAGTTCAAAAGCAACTAATAAGCTATCGAGATGAAGGTGCGGGATGTCAGTTGAAATGACCACGCCCTTCGCGCATTCCAATGTGAGCTGTTATACATCAGTGACATCAAATTCTATATCGAGGCATGGGGGTAAACATATCTAATATATAGATATATTATATCTATATATTAGATATGTTTCCCCCCCCCCCCCACACACACACACACACACACGCACGCACTCGCGATTCCAGCCACCCAGGATCTGAATAATCAGGCCTGCAAAAAGGTAACAAAACTATTAACTAAACTGTTTTCATTTTTCTGGTTGTAGAGTTACCATATGTGTCTCAACGTGTCCAAAAGGTTACTACAAACACCCCATAGGGTGGTGTACAAGTAAGTGAAAATCTGAATAAATCTTAATTATGTACATGTATAATAAACATCAGATAAACATCCAGCTTGTGTGTAGATAGTGTTCGTGTAGCTATAGAGTATTTCTGAAACTAGCATTAATACTATGACAATGCTATGTCATGTTGGCTGAAATTAAAACTTACACGTTTGGAGTAGAAAATACGTATAATATATTGAATTAGCTAAGCTCTTTAGCGACAGTTTTTTCTTAACTCTAGTTTCAAAAAAACACTGGGTTACCGCATATACGAGATATTCCCTTGACATGTTGACCAAGAATAAAAGAAAAACTTTCTTAATTAAAAAAAAAAAAAAATGGACAGCAATTTTTTACCTGTCTTTGTTACTTCTATTAGCTAGCTATTCCCAAATACTTAATCTAAATTTTCGCTTTTCTGTTTTAGAATGTGGAATACGAAATTGTGAAGATTGTTCTGGTAAGACTACATGTACAGAGTGTTCAAGACGTTACGAGCTGGACGGATATGGTGGTTGTCGGAGACAATAGACAGATATATGCTGTAATTGTCCATCGCAGTGGAATTATTCCTGAATCCTATATTTTACTAGGATTTAATATAATTATTTATCTAGGGAAAAGCATAAATGAAGCTGAGAAAAAAACAACATACTAATGCACACGGAGAAATGAATATACATTTATATATTACACTCCACTGCCTTCTGTAACTATACTTATACTGTATTGGCGCAGTAATACAAAGCTAGGTCTTGTCCAATAGAATCTCGCGAGATTACAATTTCATCGAGCGTTGCAGCAAATTTCCAAGTAAATTAAACAGAGTAACGTCCCATCTCCAGGATGGCCATATAACATTCGAGATTATTATGTGAATGTTCGATAAATATGTATACTGGTTTTATATTTTCATGATATACTTTTTTATTAACACAAGTTATTAGATTATTGTGATTTGTATTTCACTCCACATCAATATTATTTGTATATATTTGATTTCCAAAACAAAATGACGTGAAAAAAACGAAATATATTCATCAAATTTGTACTTTGTTTCATTGGCTTTATTACAATGTATATGTTACTCTAGCTTTGGCGCTTGAATCCTTTAAAATCAGGAACATCAGCGAAACAGAAAGCTAAAGGGGAAATATGAAACCATTTTATTTCACGTATGGGTTTGTTTTGTTGGCCCGAATTGCCCTAATCCTTTCAGACTAAGGGGGCAACAGGAAGCCGAACAGTTTTGTGTCATGTGTTTGTATGTCATATCTTTGTTCGCGTTTAACTAATTGTGTATACTAGCATTTTCTGTAGATTTCGAAGTTTTTCGACTTTTTTAACCGGTCTGTTTATCTCTGTTCTGAAAATCTGCAACTTCTTCGAAGTCTGCTACAAATCCTAGTATACACAGTTCCAATGTGTAAAACAGTGAATTGTTCCGATTATATCCGCATCAGGGTGATATCCATCCTCAAAGTGACTGGTGTCTATTTATCCACAACAGGATGATTCACAAAGTCCATGACGCATATTTCAAAAATCAATTGTGAATCTCTTCACAGAGATATCCAGGCAAGGTTCGAAATTCAATGATCAGTTTACCTTTCTCTAGACTGGCTTGTGATTGATCCGAAATCATACAATCAATCTCAAATCAAAGCAGTATAGTCGTTTGATTAAAACCGGAAGCTGGCTTACCTCCATGGCTTACCTACATCTCACTTGGCCATAATCCTAGTACCATTTTGATTGTATAAATATAGGGATATTCGCTTAAACAGAGTAAATTGTGCAGTCGTAGCAAGACAAATTACAGGTGTACAAATACACCAACTATTGCATATAGACGTGAATAACACAAAGTATTCAATATTAGTCGTATTGTTTTGTGAAACGGTCTAATCAGATCTGTGGTTTTAACAAAAGAAACTAGAAGTGAAGTTAATAACTGAAATCATTCCAAAGATCAAAGAACATCCTGCACATACCGATTTGAATCTTTTAAAATGTACTTACTAAGTGCATGAAGGCCATATTGTTTTTGCTGAATTTCGTCAATTGCAATCCCTTCTGTTTCTTAACTGGTTGAAGACATTTTTCAAGTTTCAATTTAGTGCCTGAATTCGTTCTCAAGTCTTGATTTCACATGACATACAGACGTGAATATTGTGTTAGTATACAATAACGACCATATTGCTATACGAAATGTGGTGAAAGGGAATTTCATTCGTTTTCTCAATAAGCTATTCCAAGTATCAAAAGATAAAACCGGTGAATTTGTTCTGAAGTCATCAGGCTCTCAACGCAAAGGTGTACTTTGATATTGTAAAAAAGCGACATTTCAAGTTTAAACTTAATTCGTGAATTTGTTTCAGAGGTATCATGTTCACAATATTTATAGAGACACAACTATTGCAAAATTACGTGATGATTATATTTTGTGCAATTTGGTGAAATGCAATCCCATTCGTGTTTTTGAAAGAAAGAAGCTGCATACCAAGTTTGACGTTAATCGGTGAATTTGGTTTCAAGTATAATTTAATTTAGCGTTGGATTTATTCGGGTTTTACGCCGTACTTAACTAAGGTTTGTTCACTTACATGACGGCGTGTCAACCTAATGGTATCGAGGGATTTTACAAATACGACTAGTAAATACCAGTTCATGAAAACATAAACACATATATGTGTCGAATCATGTTACATAAACTCATCTGAGACACTCCAAATACTTTCATTCGAATTGAGAAATGTCACACTGTTACATATACAGTTACATGTTTGCGTGATGATTGTCTCGATTGAAATACGATCACAGAGACCCAATTGCGTTTTACATGGATCTTATGGGTCAGCTATACACAGACATTATACAGACGTTATTACACAGTGAATTACAATACAAAAGCCTATAGGATGAACACCGTTTGGTATATGATTAAAACCGTCCTTGTCTTACCTCCAAGACTTGCATATCGACTTCTTGGTCCTAAACCAGGACCATTTTGAATGTAGTGATACCGGTAAAAATTAGTGCAAATTATGCGGTCGTCGCCAGGCCATTTACACCTATATATAAATACACCGGGACTATGCTATGCCATTCAGCTGTAGATCAATATACCTCCTTTTTTAAAGATACTAACACATCAAAATATTCGTAAATTAAAAAAAAAAATTCAATTTGATTTTGATATACATTAGATGGA
This sequence comes from Mopalia muscosa, assembly GCA_031763545.1. NCBI lineage: Eukaryota > Metazoa > Mollusca > Polyplacophora > Chitonida > Mopaliidae > Mopalia > Mopalia muscosa. The sequence continues at coordinate 318 of JARFOD010095722.1, read as the reverse complement.
TCTTTGTCGTAACTGCATGTTGTTATAAGTATGGAAAACGAGTATATATTGTCATAATCCATGTTTATTAAATAATAAACTGTATTATATAGCTCAATTAAATAGAGAGCATTACACAGGGAATTTCAAGATGTGATTTTAAGTCCTAGGCTATGAATAGATTAATGTATCTTGTAGAGAAACAATGTTGCAATCAGTCAACACAGGTCAATGACTTGTTTTCATACTGAATTTTCTAGACAGCTATAGTGGCCTACTTTTCACTGTTTGTCTCTGCTTGTTTACTTCCATTTTTTCTAGTAGTTTCTCTGACCCAGA
>JARFOD010095711.1:0-17152 GCA_031763545.1 Mopalia muscosa | reverse complement strand
TTCTTCTTAAGACGCTTGGTCAGACTGGTCCGATCTGGTCAAGAGGGATGTTGATCCAAGATTAATTCTTCCGAAATTAATAAAACCATATGTATAGAAACAAACTGAAGATCATTGCAGATGGCTATGGCTCATGGGTCAATTAAGTGGGAATATATTTTCGAAGTTTCCTATAAAGTATACCACTCATAGAAGCCTCTTTACCTACCTCTTCTGTAAGGGGATCATCCGAGACAGGCAATCGAGCTTAGCGATCAAGGTATAACTAACGTTAAGCGCTTTACAACAAGAAAAGTTGGCAGCCTAATAAAACTCAACACCTACTTGATTACGTATGATTCAACTACATTTCCAGACAAAATCCCCATTGATCCTTATAAGATGAGGGTGGATACATTCATCGCCAATCCAACAATGTTCTTCAAGTGACAGAAGTTCGGACACGGTAAGACCCAGTGTAGAGATGACTTGATATGCTTTCGTTGCTCTGAAAAAGGCGATGATGGCTTCGAATGTAACCAAGCTATTAAATGCCCCAACTGCCATGAAGCCCACCTGTCCTCCAAACACTGTAATTAAAAAAAGCAGATAGGAATGATCGTGTCCGAAAACAATGTTAGTTATATCGTAGCACGGCGCCATACCTCGGTGATCCCATCGAGGCAAACTGTAAATTCTTTTTATATAAATAAACAAAACATTAAATCAGACAATGAAACGAAAATTAAAAAACATCTGGCCCAGAGGCTCGCCCTTCCAATGCCATAAGGGACGCTGTTCAAACGGATCAGTTAGAATAGCCAATCAATGTAATTAACATATAGAGGGTTGAACCCCCTTTCTCCAAAACCATGAGCAAGCAAGTTTCTTGGGTGTGAATCTTTGGAAAGGATGGCGGTAGACATCATACTCCTCCATTTACGGCCTTCTCCCTTTACGGCATCCTCCGATAAACGCCAACACAACACCTATAGTGCTGGTGGCTCGCCAAACCGAAAAACCCGACATTGCTATTAATGAATAATTGTAAATAACTATATCTGACATAGTTTTAAACACGATAGTTTTATACACGATATGAAATATTTGATATTTTGACATTTTTAATAAAAATTAAAAAAAAAAAAAACTATGAAAAAAACCAACGGTATGTCCTTTTCGGTAGACGTTTCTTTTTACTGCCAAAGGTGCAGTCTGTTTGAAGTTTAACTTTATGTAAAGAACCTTGGATAAAATAGTTGACAATGTTCACGCCACAGAGTCGCTGAGATACATCTGAATGTGGCGTAAAACACCAATCAATCAAAGAAAATAAGGATATCTACCATGTTCACTGAATCTGATGGGTTTTCATAGATTTAATGACTAGACCAAATAACATTATAACGGTGTGGTAAGGGAACTATTAAATCGGAGTATCCGATCGCTTGATCCATTTGATGCTTACCCACAGAACTCTGGGTTTTAGTACTAGTCTAAAGCAGGCCTATTTCAACAGCGAGGATATTTTCCAGAATAAATTTCGTTGAGTTGAGTGTAAAATAACTGCGTTGTAATCGCCCTTCGATTCAAAATGGATTAACTCGTAAACACACCTTTAGGCAAATCCCGATAGCCCCACACTCCAGCTCATTTAGGGCTGTGTTTTTAGAGGTCTTGTGACCCTACCACACACATTTCTACATCGCGGAAACAATACAACTGAAGCCAGCACAGCGTCCGGTTCAGACCATTCTTCAATACACATCACAGGTTACTTTATACATGTATAGTGGACGATACTGAGGCAAGCAATCCTCTCGCGATATCCGGAATGACATGCGTGTAAGGTTTCACTCATTAATGTCTTCTAGCGACATTTAGAACGATAACATAAGTTGACATAAAGTACGACTCCAAGAAAGGACCCGAAGATGATGTGTTTCTTTTAAAGTTAACCAAATTGTCCACAAGTCGTTTCATCTTGGTCGCTATTGACTTTTGTTTCGAGTCATTATGACATTACGACACTAGGTTTTACATTCATTAACATAAAGAAATTAGCTTACGAAAGTTTTTTTTCATACCAACATTGAGGCGAAAATATAATAAGTACTGGTCGTGTGATTTGACAAATGTCTTACAACCACGGGTTTGATTTGACACCACGCTGTGTAACGACGATGATAACTGAGTTATTATATACAGGGACAACTCTACCGTGTGTCTTGTCAAGTGTCTCTACTTTGCTGATATGGAGAATCCGACAATGTAGAAATGTCTGTGATCATTGAAACACATAATATTAATACACCAGCCTGTCGGCATGACCACAGATACATTAGTGGGACGTGAAGAGAAAGAAATGCAATAGGACACGCCATTGTAAGTGTACACAACATCGAATATAGAGGGAAACCTTACAACGGGTTAAGTCTGATTAAGGTTTCTTAGTGCAATCGCTATTAACAACGCTTAGCAGCTAAAGGAAAGTCACTCGTGCATGGCTTAAATGAAATCCGCTATCTCATCACACAGATTATCGTTCTTTATTGTCAGATTACACGATTCTATGAACACACAGCTGCGGACCCTTCTTTCAATGTTACAATGTAGGTTATGCTTCTGATAGCGTTAATTTCCCTGACATGTTGTTAGACTCATGAAATGTCCACACATTTTAACCATCGCCAATGGGTAACATTTAATAAAATATAGACAAAATCTAGAATGTTTCTATTATGCTGCAAATCAAGTTTATTTGTATATATTGTACATATTTATACAACTCGTTCATACACACCTCCGTTATATTCACTCCTCTATTTGTCAGTAAAAAGTGTGGAAATATTCTTTGGCTATATGCTTTTGTTGTAAGACCAGCAGATGAAGATAACCTTGAAACACTGCACATCTTGAACGTGTCTGTGCAAACCCATTTTTAATTACCATTACATGGTGTGTAACACAACAATGCATTTCGTTGCTAAACAACAAATTATTCTGTGGGAGAAAAGATCGAAATAAAATAAAAAGTATAATTTTTTATTTCTTAAAAGATATAAATACGCATACTATCTAAAGTGCCGGGTGCGGTCTATTTGTGGTGCCGTGATGATTTATTTGTCCGATGAATAGGCATTGCATATAGAACTGAGAACTGTTTCGATAAATGGGACAACGAAAGTATTTGCAATATCCGATCAGGTGTTGGTAGGTCTATGGTTGTTGGATTTAACAGTGTCTTCCCTATGACGTACAAGGAGAAAGTGCTGTTAACCGTAACGAAAATATATGTGCATACCTCATACAGCTGTATATTCATTATGTCTGTTACCAAGTTACATATCTCATAGAGTGGAACAAAGTTTTCACGTACACAGTCCAGTTAATTAGTTTAACCACAACTGTTCGTCACTGTCTTTTACAAACATAAACATGTCATGCTATATTGTGTTATTGATAATATTAGAAAAAGTATTTTCCTTATCACCTACATTATATGTCATTCTGTTGTACTACACAAGTTCAGACATACGTTTGAAGAAAGAAATACATATTCAGTTCCTTTTATAGTCGGAAAAAAGGTTTAATATTATAATTAAACTAGTACCTTAAAGTTGCGATAAAGCCTGGTAGGGTAAATTTTGTACAATACAAGCATCTTAACTTTATCCAACAATTGGTAATTAACAAGAATTTGGTCCAGAATATACCAGACCAAGACGGAATTAGACCTTAATAATAATATTTAAGACACAATGGTCCATAGCATAATACAAATGGGGAGTAGACACAATAATATTTGTGGTATATGTTGTGTGATAAATATAGGATAAAGATATTATTCTTTACTGATGTGTAAACTTATGTATAGATGTTGAATTCATCAAACTCTTCCGGCAACTCTTATTTTTGTTGTGGATACTGGTTTCACCTGTTTCAGGACGGATGGAGAATATTGCCATTCACACTCACCAGATCCTTAAATACAACTAAATGAAAAATTGGGTTTTAATATGTGACATTTATGATAAAAATTAAAAATCAAACAACTATTTCATTTTCTTTCCCTGTTTTATCATTTTCGTCGAGAAGAGCTGAGGTTTCAATTCATCAGCTGTTGTCTGGCCATATTCCCTTAAATTTTTATCTGAAACGTTTTTTTATCTGGCCTCTGTGAGGAAGAGTCCATTACACATTTTTTATTCCATTGTCACATATATAATAATCAACGCTTATCTTTTTATAATGAACTTTATAGCAGCATGGGTATTTTTAATCCGTCTCTTAAATCTATTTTAAACCCAACCTGATGCCCTTACAAAATTTCCAAGCCACTGCTAGGTTCATGATTGAATGTCATAGATTTTTATTTTTTTAATTTTTTTAACCTGTGAATTAAGCACATATTGTAGCGTATTGCGGACACTCTAAAGTGAACGTTTTGTCTATGCATGTTTGTGTTTGCTCTGTATAGTGTTTCCACATGTCTGTAAATATCTGCTTTACCATCTCTAATCTGTCAAGAAATCCTATTGTTTACCAATATACTTGCTAATTTAGTCCAACCCTGATTTGTCTTGTTCATGTTCTAAAACTTGTTCTCATGAGGCACTTATTGCTATTTAATATATACTGACACCATAGATGATTATGAGACAAACCAGACTAGCAATGGCGCAAATCATTCTAATGAATGGAGTCGACACAATTAAAAAATATATGTATGTAATTATTTCATTAGTTTTCTAGGTCTGATTTCATATTGCCCTCCTATTTACGTTACGTAAATACGATTTACAGTCAATAAAAATATTTAAGCAGACAACCTTCATTAGGCGCCCAAATTACAATCTTGAGTTAAAAAAACTTTATCAGCTAGATTTTGCCATTATGACATTATCTACTGTAGACTATATACTGCTGAGGATCGATTACAACTATTGTGCCAGACGTCTTATCCTGCACCACCCATACTGTATTACAATATATACAGCCGCTACAGTATTGTTGACCTTTATCATTAGATTACAACCAAGACCTGCTTAACCACACTAAAGCCCCGGGCACTAGGACGTAAGGTTACTATATCTGTGTATTAATGTGTCGTCGTCAAAAAACATCAACAAAGCAATAAGTCTCATGCTGCAGCTAATCTCAACATTATCGGAAAACACGGAAGTACAAAGCTAAATAATGTCCCCTGAAATAGACATAGAGTGATTCATGTAGAAAATAAATTACCCAAGTTCGCAATAAATCTCCATACCACATTGATTTATTTGGCAATTTACGTATGTCATGGCCTAATAAAGTGGCGATGTTGTTATGTTAAAATCATATTATAGTTAGAAATACATATATGCACATAGTATATTAACACATTAGTCATTAGATAGGGATAAACAGGCATCGATAGAATAGTTAGTGATTATATGCAGAGGTGGAAAAAGTAGTTCCATGGGAAGACTTTTAAAGAGAAGTATGGGAAGCGTCGATGGAATTCGTTATAATGATTATAAGTTACTTTGTGTGCAAACCGGTATAGGGAGGGGGTGATCAGTTTGACAACTGGGATAACACTTACCATCCTGATAATGTACTATATAGGTCATATATTACACCTCAGACCATCCTTGAGTGATTATAAATCTATATAAGCCTACTTGTTGTTTTGTGGGTTGCTTTAGCCACCACCTCTTCAAATTGTGTTTCCTACATTTAAGGAATAAAACTCGTCGAAACGAACACAGTGTCATGAATCGAGTGTTGGTTTACGGTATTTTATGGCTATTCTGCCTTTAAAAACATTGTGTATATAAACATGTGACAGGACAATAAGGTTGCTACATAGTATTAACTAAGTCCACCATAAGCATTCGTGTATCATCATGCAAAAACTGTCATATTTTTTCCTAGGTTACTGCCAAATCAATGCTCATCATTAAACAGTCTGAGAGATTCTTTATGCATGCCGTATGTAGTAATTGGTCAACAGTGTGAAGTGGACAATCCGTGGTCATCTTTGAGTACGACATTAAACCTCAACCAAACAAACAAATCATTTCAAAATAGCGATACACAAAGCAACAACAAGATTGTGACAATCGTACAATTTCCTAAACTACATGTGGTAATTTTCAACAGTGATTTGAAATGCCCCTCAAAAAACTTATAGAATCTAATAAATAACAACTGGAACGAGCCTGAGATCCCACAAAAAGTTAAACGTCGTGCTGTAATGACTACATTTGTAAATAGTTTCACCTACTTGATTGTTTGTTTGTTTGATTGGTGTTTAACGTCGTACTCAAGGGTATTTCACTGATATGAGGACGGACACAAATACAGGACATCACAAACAAATCTGCTTCCCGTTACCCTTTAACTCTGCGAACACCAGGGCAACAGAAAGCAGCCTCTTACGATCGACCAAGGAAGCCAAGGGAGTATTCTGCAGGGCTATGACCTACCCACTCCCTCACGGGGCGCACTGAGTCAGAGTTGGGCTCAAACTATAACAGAAATTAATTAGCTTATGACAATTTTTTTTTTTTAAAGTGTAAATTAATTGTAGTAAAAAGTTGCTTTAATGAGAGTTTATAAAAACTGATATTTCCCAAACATTAAAAAAAAAAAAAAAATATATCACATCTAAGCTCTCAGAGAGTATTTTCTAACCAAGGTTTTTTGTGGGTATGTACTTTTATTGGGTTTTCATTGGGGTATACATAATGCCTTACGTTAGGTTATTTCACTCAAATGATGAGGAGCTAGCCCAATAGGCGAAGGAAATGCCCCTCAGCGACATTGGTAACAAATATCATGCCCTTTACTCTCCATGGCTATAGGAAGTGTTTTCCAAGCACAAATGTGCGATTATGGACATCATTAGGTTGAATGTTGTGATGGTCTTAAAAACGAAATTTAGGATTAAGGAGAAAAAAAAGGACGAAAAAGGAATACATGTAGATATGCGTTATCTATATTTACATACATGTTATATAAAAAAGACTTGAAGATTTTGCGTTCACAGTTTCCCCAAGGGGGGTAACACTACTTTTTTTAGAACTCTTCTGTGGCATTAAAGGAAGATTAATGAGAATGAAATAGAACCTTATCTGGCCCACCCAGAGATCAACTTAACTGTCTTTTAACTAGGTGCACTTCTTTTTTTTTAAACAGGGAAATCAAAATACTTCTTCCTTGGTAGACCTCACAAGATCAAGGCAACCCAACACACTAGTATCAGTTTTGTTTTCATGCTATTTTATTCAAGACATCCAGTAATGAGATTTCTGACATAATTCAAGAATTTTTACATTCAAATCAAATTAACTTAACATTCCTCAAATGGCATTGCATCAATGATCATGGGGTACTACTAAATTTTGAAATTTCAAGTGAACAATTTGAACTACTGACTCAAACAATACAACTCAATGCCTTTACTGGCTCCAGAGAGGAGTTAAGCCAAAATTTCTTCATTTGTTACATTTTTTATTTTAATTGGGGTTTTAGTAGCCTAAATCATATAGGACAGTTTGCTAATTCCCTGGATGAAGATGCCCACCTCCGACATAATGGGCAATGAACAATCACAAGATAATCATAACACAGTAACACACGGAGCAAATATTCCACAAAACGAAGACACAAAAACTCCATGTTGACACTTAACCCTTTAAACACCAGAACAGAAGGGAGCTCTGTCAACCCATCTGGCAAATTTCTTCAAAAATAATAAACCTTATTTGATTATGAGATATTACTTATTGAGATTTAGGACCACAGAGTTTGTTTCTTTCATGGGTGTCACTGCTGATGTCCTTACTTTATCCCATGCTTAATATAAATTTTGCATTCTAGAAATTATTAATTTCCAACCTACATGCTTGGCGATAAAAAATAAATAAAATCCAACTTTATTCCTGGCAGACCAAGTCTTTTCATGATAACCACCTCAATTATCATCAGTGTCTTCTAGAACTGCTGTAAAATGGTGTAGATCTAGATCAACTTGGCTCATAATTGATCTATTGATAGTATTATCGATTATAAATTTACTGAAGCTTTTAATGATGAGTATTTGATTATTTAATATCGCATAGTCAACATTTTCTAGGCAGTCTGTAACAAAATAAATACAGAATTTGTGTGACAATGTTTCTCGATAATTTGATCAGCTTGGTAAAGATGGAGTTAAGATGAACTGCAATGGATTGATTGATTGATTGGTATTTTACACCATGCTTAAGGATATTTCCCTAATATGACAAAGTGTATCCCAACAATAATGGACACAAGCACAACTAAGATGTAAAATGTGTTCCTAACATTGGAGTATTTACCTTCCTCCAATGCTAAGTTAATACAACATTGTTACTCTACGAACTAATTGCCCTTAGCCAGATCATCGCCTAGATGGCATAAATAGAATGGTAATCCCAAGGAAAACTACAAAAGTTTTACCATCTAAGATTGTTTGTTTGTTTGATTGATGTCGTACTCAAGGGTATTTCACTTATATGATGTTTGTTTGCTTGATTGATGTCGTACTCAAGTGTATTTCACTTATATGACAAAGGACACAAATACAGAACATCACAAACAAATCTGCTTCCCGTTACCCTTTAGCTCTGCAAGCACCAGGGCAACAGAAAGCAACCTCTTTTCTTGCCTTTTATGATCGACCGAGGAAGCCAAAGGAGTAATCTGCCGGACCATGGCCCACCCGCTCCCTCACAGGGCTACCATCTAGGAAGATTACTTTACCAATGATTTACTCTGGAATTATAACATCAATTGATGATGGTGTCAATTGAGGAAGGTTTAAGATGTATCCACATAATTCAATACCGTTCTCTGCGATTTCTGGGCAGACGTTGGGTAAACAAAACTCTTTTTTATTAATATGTGTAACTTAATAAAATGATGAGTATTTGATTATTCAATATTACATTGTCAACATTTTCTTGGTAGTCATTTAACAAAATAAATAAGAAATCCTATAGCAATGTTTCTCAATAATTTGATCAGCTGGGTGAAGATTCAGTTAACATGAGCATTATGAAAGGCGATTTCTAAGCTTTCATAGCAAAAAAGAATTTTACTGTAAATAGACTTAATGTCTGAGAATAAAAAAAAATTTGAAACCTTTCATGAAAAAAATAGTTCAGAAATTGTTTTTACTGATATTTAACAGAAGTTACAACTAATATGATCAAAATCACTGCTTAAGACGAAATGGCAGGATTACTGAATATTTTGCTATGTCAAAAAGTCTAGAAACCCATCGAATTTGTCTGGTATTTACGGTAAACCCAATCCATCTGTGCAAATAAGAGAATCGGAAGTACCCTAAAAACCAGCTAGGTCAAATATGAGGGCTTAATATCCTGGCACGCTAGAAAAATGTTATTTCTGAAAATAATGGATTTATAAGACCACCCATTGCCCCAGAGGGGCATAGATGACTAATGTTTAGATAGGCTTCCTTTCGTCCATCGACCCTTCAACTGTTAACAGATGTCTTTGTCATTTTAAGGAAATTTCCTCAGAAATGACACCAATGAAACTCGAAATCAGATTAGAAAGTGTGGGTCAAAATGGTCCCAGATTCAGTAAGATCAACATCTGAAACTTTCTGACAAGTTAAATGGGCATTTTGAGCCAACTTGCTGTCTAAAAGCATTATTTTTTTATAAAATGTACAAGAAAAATGACACTCAAAACACACTAATATGAATTCAGAACAATTTTCCTGTCGATTCAAGAATAACAGTTTGTACTGAAGACCTTATAACATCATTGTTGTGTCAAATCACCTTTGCAGGCCTAAGCACACTGAACAAATATTAAGTGTTATTTATTGCCCTCCCAGATGTAAAGAAAATCTCCAAAACAGTCAAGTATTAACATCCTAGTGTAGAAAAGGGTTACCTTGGATACAGAAAATAATGTCTACCTTTTACTTTTCGATCAACACAAAAAACACATATTCATAATCAAATTTTGATTGTATTCTTACCACATGTATTTAACTTGTAAAGTATTTTTTAAGTTTTTAGGTGTACTTTTTATTAGAGTTTTGAAATACACTTCTTAGGCATGTTAATTTATACCGACCTCTCTTCCTTAAAAATGAGTAAGACAAAAAAATATAATTTTTTGTATACTGTAATATATTGATAATGGATAAATGCTTTTGCCTGAAAAGTTATCCAATTGATGCAGTTTTGCTGCTTTTTTGAGCCATGGCCAATGAGCCAAACCATAAATAGGAAGTGTTTGTAGGGAGGGAAAGCAAATATCCTGTTTCTTTTTTTTTTTCAAAACGTAAAGGTAGGCCTACATATGGTGCCTATCACCACCAGCAGGTCTGTGCTGCTGGGGAGAATGGTCAAATCGGGTTTCCCCATGGTTGGGCAAACTTAATTTTAGAAGACGGATTTAGAAGTTTCCCAAATTATTGTCTAAATTTGCATTCGCCACTGATTTTGACAAATTTTGTCATTCGCTGTTCAATAATGATTGTATTTTAGAGTAATTTTGCATTATTTTTCACAAAGGTACCTTTGTGTATTTAAAAAATCACTTAACCAGGGAAAATTTTGGAGGATGATTTTAAGGTTATGCCAGAAAAGATTACTGCACACTGGTCTGCATCAGTGAAACTGGTTCGGGTAATTTGGTGGAAAGTAAGCTTAACTGTACATGGTTTGGGTTGAATGAGCCTAAATGTTAACTTTGAATACAGTTGATGAACTTATTTTTTTTTATATATATATACATGTGCATGTACATGTAGCCCACAGGTCCTGGGTTTGAATCCCAGTGGAGGCAGCAAATTGTTCTTTCTCCATTTTTTCAATATATAAATGACACCCAAAACACTGTAATATGAATCCAGAACATGTCAATTCAGGAAGGAAAATTTGCTCTGAAGACATTATAACAGTAATGTTTTATTTATTCAATATATATATAAGTATTAAAGCTAAGAGCATAGTACATGTACAGGTACACCTCTTCATCAATAATTGGTCAGTCCTGCAAATACCAGTGAAGGAAATAGGCAAATCTTCTTTTGAGATAAAATTTAGGTTTATTGATCATTTGAAGATCACTCGTAGCATGTTTCCTCTTTATTAAGTAAGGTCATAACCATGTAGGTAAAAAAGTTGATAATTTATAGCGGCATTTATTTAATAAAAAATACTTGCACTATATTCAAAGGTTAATCAAATTTACATAGATCAACATATTCCAAAGTCAACTGTGGTAATCAGGTTTCCTTCAATGTCTATCTAAATTCACAATATAGTTTTGGATAATAAATAGAAATGTTTATTGTTTAAAAACACAAGGGAACAGGAAGTGTAGATAAGCACTGACACTGATTGGTAAATAATCCACCAATCAGATGCTTATCTCCCAGTCAAGGCAGGCAGCCATATTGGGTTTGAAGGAACCAGCTTTGACAGATGTTTATCAGAGTAATCATAAATATTTCACAAACTTGTCTAAACTGTGGCCATTTGAGCTATACAGTACTGTCACTACTGCTTTCCATCAAAGAGGGTAAAAACATCTAAATGTAGCAGTCTGAATTGTAAAGGGAGTTGGAGTTTGGTGCATGATAGCATACTTATCCCAGGATCATGTAAATCACAGTTTGTTGTCTCTCAGCACAAGTTTCCTCTAACAATAGACCCTTACAGAAAAATCCGATAGGATCCTATAACATTTTCAACATCCTAAAGGATTCTACAGGATTATTATTCAATCCTATAGTATCCTATAGAAAAATCCTGTATCCTGTAGGATTCCATCAACAAATCCTATATAATTTTTTGTGAGGGAAAGTATTGACATGTTGCTGTCCGGTATAGGGATACCTTGTTAAATATTCATTACACCAGTTCTGTGGCAACAGACATCATTTCAGCACAAGTTACTTTGCCTAAATACTATGTTACATAACACAATTCTATGGATATCAACTTCTATGTTTATTAGATGTTTGTTTGATTGGTGTTTAACGTCGTACTCAAGGGTATTTCACTTATATGACGATGGACAAAAATACAGAACATCACAAACAAACCTGCTTCCCATTACCCTTTAGCTCTGTGAACAACAGGGCAACAGAAAGCAACATCTTTTCTCGCCTCTTACCATCGACCGTGGAAGCCGAGGGAGTATTCTGCAGGGCTAAAATGGCACACGCACTCCCTCACGGGGCATGTTTATTAGAAGAAGACTTGAGAAAGGTGCTAGTATCTGCACAGAAATGTTGCCCGGTAATAAACATAGAAGTTGAAATTGTGTTTTGTTACTGCTACTGCTTCTAAATGCCACTAAACAAGAAATACTATCTCGTTGGCCGGAGGGGGGATTCCGTATGAAAAAAGCCATTCGAAACAGCTAATTTCAAAACAATACTCTCGTCAAAGGTAGGGGAATCATTATTAAGACACAACATAGGATTGTGTAAAATTAAAAGTGATTCGAGACACACTACTCTGATTTTTGGCTTAAACTATGCCAGAGATAAAATACCGAAGTTTCGTCAAAAGATATGGCCGAGAAAAAGAAAAGTTCAATGGTAGATAAATGACAAAGGGCATCTGACAATCATTAGTAATGAAGCTAGTTACAAAACATCTCCCAAAATAAATCCTTGATCACCATTTATATGTACCACTGTTTAAACAGGTCTCTCTATTCTAATGATGTTTTGTCTTTCGTTCTACATGTACATGTAGATCAACAAGCATCCCTAATGAAGCCAAAAACTACCAAATATAGTTCAAGTGTCCATTTTTCATGTTTTTCTAACAAAAAAATCTTCATTGTGATTAGAATGAATACTTTCTTTCCAAGAAAATCTGAGTATCAACTTCGGTATGAGTGCACAGAAGATAAAAACATACAAGAACAACAGAAAGTTTGATTAGGGTTAAATGTCATACTAAATGTCCTATTATGGCATGCCTGTCCAATGGGTGAAGGAAACCATGCACCATCAACGCCACAGGCAACAAACAAAGACAAGCAGAAAATGGCCAACATTTTATTTAATAAATTGTAAATTTGATATTATATAAACCGTTATATTTTTTGAAGCCGTTAATCTAAAACGACCTAGCAATTTTAATCCAGCAACATGTAGCCTGAAGTTAAAAGTTAAATTCAGCATTTCACTTTCCCTGGTTAGATTGCCTGCTTGTTAGATTGCCGTTTAAATACATACTGTAGGGCAGTTAGACCTGGAATTACTGGTAATTCCTGGAAATCACGAACAAACCTTGCAAAAAACAAACCTAGGCTCTAGGCAGTTAAACGACAAACATCATCACCTTTCATATTCCCTTAAAGGTGAACTACAACCTTTTAATGTGTGTTCCTAGATTAAATAGCACAATAATCTCAAAGAAATCGCGGTTGTGAAATGACCTGGAGGAATCGTATCCATTTTGACACGCCCTGTTGGTAGGGATTGTTTGTTCAAAATCTTGTTATGCTCTGTGATACATGAGGGAAAAAGATCTGAAACGTTATTTCGAAAGAGAAAGTTAACGCCTTCTCAACTTTGTTCACCAACAGCTTGAGGTTCCAACCCTTTAAGGTTATTTCAGTCAACTCATACAATGGTCTGCTTATTTGATTGCAGTTAAACACCCTAATCAAGACTAAGACTATTTCAGTTATATGATGACAGATTATCCACTTCACGGAAACCTAGAAGGACACCTGGCAAAAGCCACCCTCCTAATTGCTGGAACCACATTGTGTGACTCATATTATACCAGATGGTCAACAGACAAACTAAATCTCCTGAATGGTACATCAAAGTACTGTAGAATTAGAAAGCTCATACATAAAATATATATTCAACTTTTTCGGTTTGACGTCGATATTAGAGTTGGTTTTATTAAAAAATATCATTAAAAAAGTTAAATTTTTTTTTTTAAATTTCTTACCAGATGTAGGATTTAAAGCTAGTGGGTCGCATGATTTTCAGGGGTGCTCATTTATTAACCCCAAAGCAACGCCTGCGGGTCTCCTCAAACAATCTCATGCCAACCAAATGGGTGAAGATTTGTTTGTTTAATTGTTTGATTGGGGTTTAACGTCGTATTCAAGGGTATTTCACTTATTTGACGATGGATTGTCCACTTCACACCGTTCCTTGCCTTATTATGGTGGGAACTGGGAATAAACCTCGTAAAAAAAAAAACCTGTGATTCCCAGAGCTCCATTGTGTGATTCACTCATATACCAAAGGGTCGACAGACGGACTCGATCCTGTGAACGGTAAATCGAAGCAGGTTCAGTTTAGGAAGCGCACTGGCTACCACTAAGCCATGGCCGCGGGCCCAAATGGGTGAAGAAAAGAATGGTACTGTGGTAAAATAACTCATTACTACCCGAACAGAAACTATAGTTAAGGAGTGCATTTCGCAGGCTTTATTATCAACCAATCATTTCTTTCGAGCCTCCTCAATCAATCTTGAACATTGATATCCAAGTGATACGAAGGCTGTCGACTTAGCTACTCTTAAATTTGCAACTGGTATTGACTGTTTGACAGCTTGTTCAATCCACTATTGTTATCCGACTTCTTACAGTTGAGCTGAGACAAGTTTTCCGGACTCGAGAAAAACTTCTGTTCGATGTGTCAGGTCTTGATCGTTCTACCAGAAACCCATGATAAGGTTTATTTCATTAAATCCATCAATAAACTGCTGTCCAGTTCTTTATTTGTTCATTTCTCTATTGATTTCTCTTCACAACGTCACTTCACAGGAAATTTATCAGGGACTTTTCAGAATTTTGGGATAAAAGTGAGCGGTATCCTGTTAGAGACGTTTGGATTAATGAGGCCCAATAACGCTTTTCCTATATAAAAACCACTACTGACTCAATTTTTCTGTTGTACTTCACTCATATGACTGCATGTCAGCCCAGGCCAATTGATTGATTGATAAATTGGTATTTTACGCCATGATTAAGGGTCAATATCTGACCTTTGCAATACCAACATGTAAAGTGTTTTCAAAATGTTGGAAAGCCAATCTTCCTCCTCTTTGTTGGTTTGATTGTGGTTTAAAGTCGTATGGAAGGGTAATTTACTTATATGAAGGAAACCACCTTCGACAACAATAGCTCTGACAGCACCATAGAGCAAGAGGTAGCTCTGACACACCAATTCCAGAATCACCATTCATAGAATAAGGGGATATAAATCTGCACAGCTGTACTCGGAAGATTATTTCTCACCGAAAAGGTCCAAGAGGCCAAAACAAACATGCTGTTTAGGTCCAACTTGGAATTAACTACAATACATTTAATATTTAATTTTCAAGAAAGTAAAAACAGCAGGCTGAACTTGAGCCAGACCTATCCTGTAAATATTTATATGCCATGAACATCAATATAGTGGTGGCCGGATAAATTCCGTAATGAAATATAGCTGGGACATGTCTGGAAGAGTGTCAATAAGTTATGCACTTCAAGCTAGAGTTACCAAGAACAAATGAATTTGACTTTTCGTCGACCTGAACATCACTGAGCGAGAATCCTTGATCAATTTAATTTCAGCTCTTCCAGTTCTTTTATTTTGTGGATTTTGTCTACTCAAGGTTATGTCCATAATACTGGCAATGTGGTTGCTCAATGAGTAAATAAACCCCTAAAACTACTAGCATCATTGGCACCAAACAATGACGAGACAGAAGTCTCAATAGCTCTAATAACACAACCCTAATCGTTTAAGGTAAAATCGCTTGCTAGTTTGCAAAAAGTATTACTTGCAGTGTTGCATATGAAGACAGCTACAAAAACTACAACACCAGATGGTCAATGTTTGCATAATCAGACAGTTGTTGGACACCCGTCGACAATGAAGTGATTTTGACACTTGGGTGCTGAATTCGGGGGAAAATAAGGTGACAGTAGAACTAGCTAAACGTCTGGCCACTGTTATAAAATACAACAAAGAATATTGTACCCAAAGTGAGAATATTGTACCCAAAAAGACAACTACGTATCTTGTCCCTTCTTGGAGTTGTGACTTTGGTCTACTATTTCAAATTATTCAATGGGAATCAAAGAATATTGTATCCAATATGGTGCTTTTATATTTATGAAACAAAAACGTTGACAGGTGTGTTTAGATAAATTCCAGGAGATAAGTTTGTAAATATAACCTTAATGTCAACATGTAATCTCAATGGTTGCGTAATCAGGGGTGGACATAAAGCCCAATGATTGCTGATTGCTGAACAATATCTGACAATAACTGATCAGAATTGAGTGCTTTTTCTGTTTTTACACCTACTTAAAGTCATTTTACTCACATGATTGTCTGCAAGAACAGTGATCCATGCTTATCACCATCGATGCCACAGGCAATAAACAAAGACAAGACAGGACATATATATGACAATAACAGGATGTAAGAAAAAGACATCACAAACAGATCGGCTTCATGTTGCCCCTTAGCTCTGAAAACACCACGGCAACAGGAAGCTTGATCCCTCCAAACCATATGTTAAAGGGCCAAAACTGATGAAATTGACAACTTGAATTCAAAATATCCTGTCAAATTACTTTATGTGAGGTGTAGAATCTACGATTCAAAAACTTAAAAGTCTCAATTTAGATGTCATCAGGTCTAGGAGCATACATAACCTTCTATTCAAGGCAATAAGATAATAAAATCTGCGCCACTTATATTCAAGAATAGGAGCGTTTAATCAGTTAAGAGACCAGACCCAGACCGATTGAATTACTGTACTGTTTTGACACAAACCAGTTACAAGATAATTCAATTCGAAATAATAAGATCTGCGGCAACGAAAGCTCAAAGGAATTAAACCGGTCATTGTCCGGTAAGGTCTTCAAAAGCGAACAACTTGACAGACTGTTTTGAGCAGGAAACAGACAATTTGTTCTATTGGCTGTTGACTGTCAGAAGTAATCAAAGGCAATCCAATCGAACGGAGTCGCTGGACACCCGTCGACAATGAAGTGATTTTGACACTTGGGTGCTGAATTCGGGGAAAATAATGTGACAGTAGAATTAGCTAAACGTCTGGCCACTGTTATAAAATACAACAAAGAATATTGTACCCAAAGTGAGAATATTGTACCCAAAAAG
>JARFOD010095700.1:0-17152 GCA_031763545.1 Mopalia muscosa | reverse complement strand
GACACCACAAACAGATCAGCTTCCTGTTCCCCTTTAGCTCTGAGAGCACCAGGGCAACATGAAGCTCCCTCCAACCGATAACTTACTAGTTTATTAATAAATGGTCAGGTTCAATGAAATGTTTTCCATGTAAAAACATTCTTGACAAACAATGATAATAACTACACACATATCTGCATTTAAAAACTGATTGTTTTTATGCAAGTTAAGACTGTACCTGTTTGCTACCTTCAGTTACATTACACATACTGATGTTCAGCAGATTACAGAAGAGTTGATCAGGGGGAGTAACTGTGGAAGTTTTATTTAACAGTCTCTTGTAGGCATCATTCACAGTTTTCTAGAACAAACAAAAATGGTAAAACATTCATTCACCAAAGCATTAATAAAAACCAACTTCATAATTTTAAACTGTAAACAATAATTTAGTATGTAATGTTTTAGATACATGTGAATATGTATGAGAGTGATACCACATATATTTGTGAAAATATTTTGAATGTATCTGATAAGTTTATAGAGGACAACATACCTGACACTCTGCAATACCGAGAGCTAGTCTCTCAGCATAATCGTAGGCTACAGCCTGTTTCTCTGTACCACTGTGTAAGAAAAAGACAATAACTTCAATTAATGAGGTCCATTTGATTTTTTGTTTATGTGGCTGTATATTGTTCTTATAAATTGAACGTCCTTGTGTCACTGACTGGATTGAATTATTAATATATGAACTAAATACATTTTTACAAGAAATGTCTTTGGAAGAGTAGGGGACAAATATTATTATATTTATTTTTGCTTTGATTTAAGCTTTTTCTTGAGTTGTTGTATGCATAAAACATAATAATATTAGCCAAAATCATTTCTGAGTATATTTTCATTGATCCCGTGACATCCTTCTGGCTAATGACAGTGGGATATAATCAGGACAGTAACACTGGGGAATGATACTGCTGCATTTCTTTGAAATTTATGTATTAAAATCTTAATTGTTTATAATTTTGGGGAAAAAGATACTTACGAGACAGCATCATGATGCTGAGCAACAGCTAAAGCTTCCTCTGAAGGAAAAATAAAACAGGACTCATGAATTAGGGTGAAATTCTTTTCATAGTTGGTCTTTCACTTTCACTTTCACCTTCCACACATGTTATTTTTGTAAACATTGTTTACCATCAAAGTCAACATGAAAACATTATCTTCTTTGGGGATGCCACTTGACTTTATTATGTTAAATTCCTCAGAAGAAGGCATATATTGACCATCCATGTGGACAGAATTTAATAAATTATGTAATATTGTGCCTGATGAAAAATATATAATTTTTCAGGTTTGAGGTAATGAATGTGGACAAAGATACTTCACTATTCAGGACTAAAATAATTCACTGCAGCTTGTTTTACAAATTCTATATATATAAGATAGGTTATGCTATCTATACATCACAACTTTAGAAGAAGACTTTAGGTGTCATTTCTATTAATTTCAGTCTGGTCCAATCTGTTCTGTTGATTATTCTTAAAACAGAATGGCCTTATGAAGACACATTAACAATGTGAACCAACCCTAAAGCAGACTTTCTGCACTTACTAAGGACTTGGATGCTGACTGAGCTGTGTTCAGTATCCTCCAACAATGCTAATGCATCTAGCTGCTTACATACCTATAATCAGACAGAAATAAAATTGTTTAAAAAAATTACTTTTCAATAAATTAATTGATTTCATTAAAGTTTTAAGTTATAACAAGCTGAGTAGCTAGCAGGTCCACCACTAGAAGGTTTTTTTTAAATAAATGTTTTAATCCCCTTTTCCTACTTTTCTTTGAGAACTATTTTTTTCTTCAAAGAACCAAAGAGTAAAAGTTATGGTGTTTATCACCATTTTGGTGTGATATGCAATGTCGGCCATATTTTTTGTGAAATCTAGTGAAATACAACCATATCTATGGTATTACCAGAAAAAACGAAGTTTGAAGATAATACCTGAATTTGAGTGATGGCCATTTTTGTTTGCAGAATTAAATGAAATGCAATTCTATCGGTTTCTTAACCTAAGTTATCATGTAGGGGTGAATATTGAAAAATTATGCAATGGGGTCCATATTGCTTTGTACTATTTGATGAAATGCAATCCTATGCTATGTCTTAATAGTAGTAGGAAGCTAACTTCCAGGTGTCAAGTTAATCTGTGAATTTGATCTAAAAATAATCATATTTAGACGTGAATATGGTAAAATGGTGCATTGGTGGCCATTTTGTGTTATGGAATTTCATGAAATTCAATTCCATTAATCTGTAAATTTGTTACAGAGTTATAGTGTTAACAACATATACAGTATAATGAATATTGTAAAATAATGCAATGGCAGCCATCTTGTTTTACTGAACTTATTGAAATTATTAAAATTCAGTCTGATCTATTGTCTTAAAAGCAGAAAGCTATCTTCAAAGTTTAAAGTTAATCGGTGAATTTGTTCTCTACTTCTTGTGCTCACAAAACATACAAGACCATGAATATTTAAAAATTATGTAATAACGGCCATTTTGTTTTACGGAAATTGGTGAAATCCCACCTTTGATGTTAACAAGAGGAAGCTACATACCAAGTTTGAAGTTAATCCGTGAATTTATTCTCTACTGATCGTGTTCACAACATGTCAAGACATGGATATGGTAAAATTATGTAATAGTGGCCATTTTGGTGAAATTCAATACCATCCGTCCTCTTAACAAGAAGAAGCTACATACCAGATTCAGATTAAGATTTTATTTCACTCTTACCACATACATGGGTGATATCAGAGGTAACACTTTACAATTTTTACAACAGTTTACCATGTTTGATGTTAATCAGTTAATTTGTTTTCAAGCTAACGTGTTCACAAACAGTTGTGGCCGACCGACGGACAAACAGACAGGAGAACGGAGGGACGCCGAGTAGCATTTGTAAGGCCCCCTACTACAGTAGTGGTGGACAATAACAGCTGATTAGTGAATATCATTACGATTGTTGTATCACTCTGAATGGAGGATGTAGTCTATCCCTATTTTATTGATCTTATCTTAATTATAAAAAGATCATTCTGATGATATGAAGTTCAAATGGAACTTGGTATGGCGGGTGGACCTTTGGGCGCATCAGTTATCCACATGGGCTGGCGAAAAATGTCCCATTCTTTATAGAAACTATGTAACAATACATTTATATGTGGAACAGAGAAAAGGACTGTAAATCCTCTAGGAGGAATACCAGGTCTAACATTGCCATGGGTTATTTGTATGCATCTGGCACGTGTTAGCTTGCGATAATTGATCGTCAAAAAATGTGTTATTGATATGTTTTCATATACTAGTATTTGCATTGTAAGACATTTTCTATAAAAAGATGAACAGCCGCAGAGGATATGTTTCTTAACCCAAGTGACCTTTTAGGCACAACCGGCTAAGTACGGAAGGTTGTTTGGTAGCACATGTTTTTTTCGAAGCATATTACATTTCTTAACCTTTAACACCAATCAACAATAGTACAATGGATAATTGTAAACTACGTTTATCTTTATGTGACTGCCACAAAACAATGTGAATTTTAAAATGTTGAGACTGGGGAGATGGCGAATTGGGATTCTATCAACTTATATACCAGTTACATCATACCTAACAAAAGCTTTATTCTTAAAGTGAACCATTTTCAGTTTCAGTTTGAAATGCCGTATTTTGACCTTTTTTTCCACCTTCTAATTATCAAGCCTGACAGTACATAATGTGTAGGCCTCGTTGTGCTGTAAGCAGGACAGGGGTGACACATCTTTATAGCACTTCAATCTACTTTGGAGTAACGTCGAGGGAGAAACACTGACAGTCAAAAACACATAAAATATAAACAAGAAAATGAAAAAAATCAATTTGATTTATATTTTTCATTTATATGTATTCATCAAATGACTTTCTCGCAATACTCATGTACAGGCAGTTAATCAATGTGTTATCTTTAACACCACGGGCATGGTCACTTATACCTAGAAAAAATGAAAATAAAACAAATCGTAAAACAAACATGGTAAACAGAGCTCGGCAAATGCGATTACATGTTGGGCGGAATGACATATTAACAAAAGCAGAGAAAGGGTGAGCGGAGGGGGGGTTAGAGAAGGAATAATGCACAGCTCTGAAAAATCCGCTCCCTCGCCCTCACCCTCCAATGACATCGCGAAATTGCGGTGTTTGCTGTGGGGTATCATATTTACCCGCCTGTCAAATAAATTGTTCATGGTTTGTAGCGACGAACAAATAAATACAAACTTTTTTCGTTTATACAAATCTAAATCTTGAACTGCTCATCATTGTTTTAAATTTTTTTTTGTTCAGGGAAATACCATCTAAGCTGGACTGAAAGCGTGTCTTTGTCCGGACACAACACAATAAAGTCCCGGGTCAGCTGCTACTCTCAATGCTTGTGGAGCACAAAGCTGTAACAACAAACAGGATGTCAGGATGGTGACAGTTTATCAGTTGCCCTTGTCCGTACAAGTAAACACGCTGGTTAGCTGAGTAAGTGCTGCGAAAGAGATAGGCGATTGTTTGTGTGTTTAGAGTTATAATGGCCATCACATTGTTCCCTTCATGTTAACAACCTGGGACAATTGGTGGCATAAGATAACGTAGCCGTTAAAAAACGTAAGATTCGTAAGATTTTAACTCTTTGTCAGATTTGATAGACCCTTTCGTCGATTGTAGAAGGTACCCGAACAAGCATGAGTTTTGTGGTGGCCGCTTATTTAATTAACAAGTATCTACTTTTTGTCTCCATGGATGCTGCTAGCTGATAAAATATGGGCGAAGGATGGGTATAAGGCCAGTTAGTCGACATTATAATGGGCCTGTCTGAAACAATAACTAGTGTACACCGCGAAACTCTTTGTCTATTAACAGTATTTTATTAGATGCTATTCCCCAATTACACATCAAAGGAGGCAGGCACTTCGCCATCCCCAAATGGTTAACGGTATTCGGTCAGTCAACGGTCAAAGCAGGGTCAGTTATAGCGGAATCTGTTTGAAGACACGGGATCAAGCTGGTTTACAGCCTGAAGATAATTGCCGTATCGCGAACAGAATGAACAACTGACAAGGAGGAATTCTCTACAAATACTTCATAATCAACACCAAACATCTTTCGAATTCGAACATTTGAGCAGGAAAGGCTCAGAGGAGCTTCTGTTATAGTAGACAGTCCTGGCGGGAGACAGTTCTTTTCACATTAAGGAAAAGGTAGATTAAAATAGCGTTATTACTTAATCTATGGAAACATTTTTTTACAGTTCATTGTTGTGCTGGGGTTAATAGTGTCACATTATCTTTTATCGATTAATCGCCTGATCGATTGATTAATTGGTGAAGTATTTTAACAGTAAGTAGATGTAGATAAATCAACCGAACCATTACATACGAACTGTTCAGCTCTATTTGAAAATATAGTGTGACTCCAGTGCTGAGGCTGAGCTGGAAACCAACTGCATGGTCTCATCCGGGTGGTTCTACAGGTGTGACTCTCTGATCGAATGAGTTACCGGTCAATCAACGTGTTATCTTTAACGTCACGTGATGTTTTGCATAGAATAAGTGGTAATAAAACCAGTAGTGCACTTCCAAGGATTTAATGTTTAGTACAGCAGCCTCTGTTTTAAACAGCCAGCTTTCAGATCTACTATCAGACTTCTAGTAAGGTCATAAAGGTGCACTTTGGTTTTATTAACATTAACTCTAGGTAAAACATCACGTGACTTTAAAGATAACACGTTGGCGAGAAAGTGCGTGAAAAGCCAATAGTGCTCCTAATTCCAAATTTCACATGTGGATAAAGAAGTAAGTCTATATATCTATAATAACGTCTAGATTATTTATGTCTCTAATTATGAAACTCAGCCCAAGCATTCGTCTGATCTATTTTCCACAAAGCGCCTCTGTGAGACTTTTTCCAGAAAAAGAAACGTTATATACCGTTCGGTAAAACAGTTGGCACAACAGCACAGACGTTTTCCGCATTATGACAGCATAATTCATCACGTCCATCTACAGTGAGCGCTTGTGCTCTTAAAGAAACATTTCAGATTGACTACGCAGCTGCAGCACGCGCTGGGATTCTACTTTGATGATTTTCTGACAGGTGGCGCTTATTGCAACCAATCAGAAGTCCTGTTTTACATGCTTTGCTCAATTACCGCACGTGCAGCGGAAGTGACATGGCAGAACATATGTTTGCGTAATTAAGCGAATAAGTCATAGCAGTTTTCGGATTATTATGAGCAATCGCAGAGAACTTCAATAGCAGCTGCTCAAGAATTAAATTTATCACACTCTCGTTAAAACCCAATCTACGTATTTATTTTACTATGATAAGAGGCATTAACATAAGTAGGCTTATTCAAAAGAATTTGACCTAATATTGGTATAGCTCACTCGCTCCCTTGGCAATGACACACAAATGTCTGTACATTTCAACAACAATAATAAAAAGTGATTAAAATGGAGAAAGTTTAACGCAATAAACCTAAGCCAGCATTTGTAATAAATTTGTTTTTATGCCAACACAGTATTTTATAAGGACTACGAACAAAACATTGTAATAAAAGAACGTTGACACATTTGGTAGGGCTAAACTGAGTGCTACAAATCTTAAATGTTATCACCATCAGTCATAACGGAGGATTTTATGTCTGAACATAAAATCAACATTCTCCCAAATAGACGGTTTCCCTGGCGACAAAAAGACAGAATAGTAACAAACGTTAACTAATAGACATCAATTTTGGAATTGGCACAACATTGTCTGCCAATCAACTTTACGAGGCCTAAGTGAATTAGAAGGGAGGTTGAGCGGAATAAACCAATTTTATCTGACATGCAATGCCGTCTAATGTTTACTGACAACGTAGTTACCAAAGCCCACAATGCCATACATCAGGAGTGACATGCCAAGGGTCTGTGTTGGCATTTAACTGTTCGCTTGTCTCGCTAAAACCAAAAACCATCGTTTCTGTGATGACCATTTTGGCGACATGGATCCGACCCTTGGTGCCCATGTCTATGGCAGAGGTTAGCGTGTTAATATCGAATAAACTGTAAAACCAAATGAAACGCTAACCCTAACACTGACTAGCCCGATGTATACATAGTATTAACAGTTGAAGCAATAAACAAACATTTAGTAATAATATCTAGACATCCTCTCGTATCCCCAACAAGGCGGATCAATTGGGTGGGTTCAGAATGGTTCAGTCACGGTTTGGCTACATAATCCTCCTGTCTATCCCGGAAACAATTTACACCGTCTGAAATAGCAATGGATCAACGAGAAAAGACATGGGTTGAGCAGATAGCAATTCTTCCTTGGCAATTCTAGCTTTTCAACTTGACACATATAATTGACGGGGGCTTGATATCGCCCTGATTAATTGACTTCCGAAAAGGAATTCGTTGCCGATCGAATTAATCCCGTAAAGACTCTAAAGTTTTGCGTTGAGGAGTCGATAAAACAGAAAAGAACAAAAAATCATATTATCATAAACGATACTTCATGGTTATATAGACTACAAATATTGGCAAAGTACAGGCATACTGTATAGGGTAAACGCAAAGAATTACGAAAATAAGAACATTGTAGTTTCAATAAATGAAGGTTAATAATTTTGTAGCGCATTGAAACATAATATCGTTCTTCTGCAAATTTTTATTAAAACAATTTTTATCTGTTTTTTGAATGAGTAAGAAATGACAACAGCGTAATTAATCATCAATCACTCCATCGTGACGCCGGTAGGTGGGTCAGTCAGTCAGTCAGTCAGTCAGTCAGTCAGTCAGTCAGTCAGTCAGTCAGTTCCTATTTTACAGTTGATTTTTATATTGTCTGTAGTCTATAGTTATCCAGTCCGCAATTATGTATTAAATACTTTTTTTAAGCCAATGAATGATAAATTACACGTATACATTTTTCTTTATATTTTATTGGCTTAAACTGCATAGCCATCGATATGTCAAATCGATATCGGCCTTTATCAGTTTTCGTTTCGTATCATTGTTTCACAAAAGTCCGAAAGGTTTTCAAATTAAATAAGGATACGAATTCATATTGATTTGGAAGTGTGTTCATCGATATATAACAAACAAATACAATCTAGTATAGTTGCCAGACGATCCGAGTCTGGTTAGGCTATTTAAGTATCATTGGTACACCCGACTTTATCTTGGGAAAACACTTCCATCCGTTGTGTGTGATAGCATCATGGTTATTGTTGGAGAGCAGAGGTTCCTGATAGATCGGGAGACGAGGCTTTATCTGGACCCTTATCAAGTATGCAAATGTGTTCAGCCATTCAGAATTGAATCTGTCCTATAAACTAAGATTTATTACATTACAAGTCTTTTTTATTTATAAAGGAAAGCCAGTTAAGCAAAAAACAATTGCGATGCTGAGATGTGTGCTTTGGAAAATGTTGGTTTTATTCATGGTTAACACATACTCAAAAGTGTTTAATTAATATAGCTTACTTTAATTAACACTGTGATCTTAAAGGCTAACTATTAAATCCTATAGGGTTTTGTCCAAATACCTTAAGGACCCTATCAGAATTTTGTTTGGGGCTGGTATTAAACCATAGCCTCTGTACTCGCTGAACTGGCTTTCCATAAGACGACTTCAACGCATTTATAGGGGATGAAAACTGAAGCTGGTCACTTAAACTATAGCGCTGCGATTCGGACAAGGAGTTTAAAGGAAAGCTAAACGGAATGCCACTAACTTATGATAGGGGTTTTCGCCAGATTTTAAGTTTATCTCATTCCGATGAAGGAGTGCCATGCATTAGTCGAATAAAGCCATTCTCAGCTTCTCTGGTAACATTCAATGACCAGAATGGACAATCTCAAAGCTTCCCATACTGGGACAACACCGATACAACGGGTTTGTGCTGGCGCAAACTGACAGTACCAAGGCAACTCGAAGCTCCCGCTAAATGCTCGTTGCCAACATTTTTAACTACAATGGTAACGATCTGCATACATTGTCTGTTACATCTAAAAAACAAAACCTAACCTCAGACAAGTCATCCATTAGAGAAGCTATAGACTGTACACATCGTTATAGATGAATGTACATTAATATGTATCACATCAGCAACTTATAAACGTTTAATGTTGTAGTGCAGTCGCTTAACTCGACCAGTACAGAGTCGGGTTAATATTGCTTTAAGCTAAAGCATTCCACACTCACATGTTGTTTATCCTTCTTTCAATGGATTTGGTAACAACAACAGCCGTCAGCCAGATTGGACTGTGTCTATTGTTTTAGCAACATGGTACAGCTTACGTGGCTCCAATGTACAATGCCACATAGGCCTTGTGTTGGTATGTCGTGTGCTACATTAGGATATGTCCACGAACTAAATGAACCATTTTACACTAGCTAGTAGGACTATTGGCCAATTTTATCTTTTCACATTTGCTTGTGGTGTTGCACCTTAATAGATCTGCCTATTTCATGATGATGTGCCAGACTAAGCTCTAAAATAAAGTCGTCACCCACGACAAGTAATGGCAGAACACCACCCTAGGCACATTGAGACAAACATCAAATTTACAGTGCACAACAACATCTGAAATTGGCCACATCAGATGATAGGGCATCGGGACAAGGAACCCTATATTTAACACCGGTTGATGTTAATAATTATTTGTTTGAGCAACGGCTCCATTGTTGCGAAAAATGTGCACTAAAACAGTACCAATAAATATTGACTATTTAATTTAGAATAATATAAAGCACGAAAGTAGCAAGAGAGTTAAATACAGTATCCCTTAACTGTTAATTAAGATAACTTGAAGCGATGCTTGTCTAAGAATCATTTTATTGTTAATCCAAACGTGTGATTGTGATTTTTTTCGGGTGAAATACGATCCATCGCAGGATTAGGGACACATATGACTTGTAGACCAGCATACAATTGATACCGCTCCAGCAGCAGCATACGCTGGGCAACGAAACAAAACATGTTCCACGGTTTCGTAAGCCATGCAATTGTCACACCAGCTATACACCTGTTGATTTATACGAAATTCTGAAGTCTAAGAGACAGGCGACGGAATAGGGGCGATTTGTTCACACATGTGTAATTATGTATTTCAGTGAGTAGATCAATGTAAACGCACTGTAGGTCAATGATACATCAGTAAAATGTACAGTAGACATGTAGAGTATTTATTATTTACTTCACCATGACGTGCCTTGTTTAACTGCACAAATATAATCATTGCTTTCTAGTCACAATTTTAGAGAATTAGTCTGGTCCACAGGAAATCCATTACCTTTCGTCCATGTCCTTAGGCGTATTAGTGTCATTGTTAATTGTAAGCAGTAACTTCCAGACCCACGAACTGACCCTGGTTAAATTTCAGACCACCCCTCTTGGCTTCCGCCTTGAAAGACGAATTCCATGGCCGATGCCTAGCACGCGCGTGGCGAGAAGTTTCAAACTAAATTGGGACAAGATGGCCGCGTAGATTGATGTAACAGCACGACGTCTTAGTGACAGAAACAGAGGTAAACAAGACACAACACCAGCGGTTATCACTTCCTGTGGGTTCTGGTTATTGTCACAGCTAATTAAGGGAACATTTCACAGACCGCCCGATACGGACCAGAATCTTACAGAATTGGCACCAGCTGCTGGGAGTCGGTTGTAAAGCGGCAGAAAACATATGTAGCCTGTTCAGACGAGCTCAAACAAAAACAGATTTATGGATGCACAGAGCATAATTATGTTGTCATACGGAATTACATAGAGTTTAAGACAGACGCCTTCATACTTGTCTGAAATATTTTTCTGATTTTATACATCACCTAACAGGCCTTCATATTACCAGTACTACTTAGATGTTTCTATAAATCAAAACCTCTTGTTAATTTTTAGAAACGTTTTGCATACTAGCATTTTTATATTTAACAAGAATTAAAATCGCGGTTTGTAAAATTTATTATAAAAAAAATCTATTGACATACTAAGCAAAATGTTCCCCAAACGAAATATATGAAGTATACATAACAGTGGGAGCTGCTTGATGTACTGACCTTTTTCGAATGGATTCGAGAAACACAGGATTTTGTTTGTGTGTTTGAATACCTCTCACCAACCCCTGAGATGCCGGTACAATAAATGCACTATCGTGTAGCCTAACGGCTGTTGTCGGTCATGACGATTTAAGTACACAAGCTTACTCATCTGTCTATTTGCAGCTTCTGTTTCCCGGAATTCAAATACATTTCCCAATCAGTAAACAGTGTTCATCATCAGCAAGATCACTTCAGGAATTGACCACAGATACATCGTAGAGATATAAAATGGTCCAAAACGCAAGTAAATTAGTCTACGAATAAAGTCTTTTACAAAGGAAGAGATTGTTGTGTTGTTTGACTGATGGAAGCCAGTATTCAAAATGAATCTGCTATGTTTGAAACTGATCAAAATACGTAAAACTGTTGGGTTTTTCTTTCTCTCAATTGTCTTTGATAAATTCGTTTATTTGTTTTATTATCTATTTATCCATTTTTAATATCGTTATTATTTGTTAATCGAAATGTTCGTGCTTATTTAAGTATATTTTACATTCAAGGCGGATATGTTTTGTATTGGTTCTGTGGTAAATTATACAATGTACTTTTGGCTCCATCGCATGAACAAAACGCGTCCAAAAACGCACTTTGAATTACTTGCTGTTGCTTTGATGTACATAACGCTTAAGTTCAATGTTAAAGAACCAAAAACTGAAAGTGATGTTTCAGAGAAAACTTAAGGAACGGTTCTGGTTGATAGAAGAAAGCCTGACCCCCCTGAATCAGTTTCTTCAATCTGCTGATCATATAAGAGGAACATGCTGACGTTCAAATAGATAAACAATAAATACCACAGGACCAGGAAGTGCCTTCCATATCATTAGTTTTATGACACTGAAATTAATTTCCATATTTACATGTTTTTGCTTAACACACATCTATAACATAGATGTATCAGATCGAGCACCTGTTTGACTATATAATTATCTGTACAACAACAACAACAACAACAACATATATATTGTACATATACGCCAGTAGTGGGAGTATCGTGCACCAAATCATTACAACAAGCTGGTTTGAAATGCATCACTTTATTGAAACTTTCTTCGCGGAAATACATTAACTGTTAACGGTCTATTAGTACAGGCTGTTCATTACACGACCCATTAGTTATCACTTGTTCACGTTTCAAGACAGCCGTGTTATCTATTGGCCCCGTGACCTAATCCATTAACAAATAACCGCGTGTCTGATTGGTTGATATGATGGTCGTTAAGAGCGTTTACCGGTATTACGTATACCGTTGTGTTATTGCCCAGATAATTTTTTTCATACCTAACCATTTGTTTTTGATTGGCTAATATAACTTTGGTAGACTGGTATGAAATGTAACTCTAGTTATTGGTTAACATATATATTAATTATTTTTTATATTAGTTTGAATCACGAACAGAAAACATACATACGAAGTTACCAACTAGCAACAGCCGTGAATGTTGCCTTTGGATATAGACATGAGAACCTAACCAAGGTCCACAGTGTTTTATTAATACTTTGAGCATTGGAAACGAAGTAGTGAAAACTGTTTCCGGATAATCAGCAGACGCAAAAACAGAGACAGATCAGCATTGATGTGTCTTAGCTCTTAGAGTACTAGGCACGAAGTTATAATCCATTCTTGATCGACGGACATTGGCTCCATTTAACACTATCTTTCCTTCCAGCTAATGTCTTTCTGATACGAGCATTACAAGTTTTCGTGATGAGATGTTGTCGATATCTAGGAATCCGAATCTAAATTATCTTTTTGTAACAGATATGGGAATGTGCAAACGGTGAGCTTTACGCGGTGATAAATTACAGCTTATGTCGGAACAAGTCACCTTATTTCTCATTAACATTCAAACGCACCCAGCGATTATCGCATTGATGTCAATTTATACATTAATCATTTTGGATAGATCTTTTTTACATTTATAGCCTTCTCGGGATATGAGGCACACGCTGTGTTGGTATTTTGTATTTTGTATTTCGTAATTTTTTATTTTAGTAATACAGAATGAATAATATGATGGATTTTCTAGTATGTTTCTTAAGAAAAATTTGAAAGGAAAACTGATGCTAAATGCATGAGGGAAAGAAGGAGGAAGGAAGGATTTCAAAATTATTAAATCAATTAGTTCCATACGATTCACTGAATTAGAGTATTTGTGTTCTCCACCCACAAACAGGCTGAGAATCTACTACGCGTTATTACAGCCATGCTGTTAGTAATTTCATTTTGGCTTAATACAATCTCTTCCATTACTGCCACAGGAAGAACCTATACAACTTAAAACGTGAATTTAAGCTGTACATTTATTTTGATGTTTTTTGTTCATAAAGATCAGAAATGAGTAACCTGAGAAAGCCGTAAGTGAATTCATTCTAAGTCCTGTGCTAACAGCACATAGAGACGTGTATGTAATACAAATTATGCACTCAACTATGGTGATATCCCTGACAACTTGTTATGCTAACAAGATGAAGCTAGAGGACAAGTTTCAAGTTAATCAGTGAATTTATTCTCAAATTATCATGTTTATAGCACGTAAGTGTAAACGTCAACATTGCAAAATTATGGAACCGCAGCCATTTTATTTTACGGAATGTGGTGAAATGCAATCACATCCGTTGTCTATATAGTTGGAAACTATAGGTAAAGTTTTAAGTTAATCCTTGAATTTGTTACATATAGTTAATAGTGTGTTGACAAGCATAAATACACATCAGTATTGTAAAATTATGTAATGACATTATGTTTAGTAGAATTTGGTTCAATGGTGAAATGCAAAAAAAATGTCCCAATGGGAAATACCTAAAGTACAAGTCTCAAGTAAACTCATTGGATTTGCTCTCAATCAAAAACAAATCATAGCTAAACTACTATGTAGGACTACACCCATAAATGAGACAATGATCAATCATGGTGTTGTAGTGCAATCATTGCATCACATTCCTATCAAAGCACTGCTCTAACTGATATGTGCTAATGTACCAGAAAGTTCATTGTCACAGCCTGTACATCCTTGTCCCGCAAAAGCAAAAAGTGTCAAACTGGCAATTTTGATATATAAAATATAATTCGCGACAGAGACTGTAAACAAAGACAATAACTTACCCGTATAGCACTGCTGCTCCGGCTATAGCACCTCCTATCTGGGCTAGAATATATAGCAATGCACGTAATGGAGTAATTTTACATGTGATTGTCATTGTCAAGGAGACGACAGGATTAAAATGGGCATCTGAAATGTGTGCGAAACAATGCGTTAAAGCAAGTGCCGTTAATCCAAAACATAGAGCTACTACGACATAACGACTGTCATTTCGCTGAACGTCACTGACGCCAACGCCATCATAACTGATATCACACATCATGGTAGAACTGCACCCAAATAGGACGTAAATAAGTGTCCCAAGGCATTCGCTAATCACAGCACGCCAAAAATCTATCCGGCGTATTTCCACTTTCATTGCTTCGACTGTCACTTCACAAAGGCGCAATTTCCGACACACCCGTTTTGGCAGAGGCACCGAGGACGTCGATCTGACATGTGTATAGGAAGACATGGTGATCCGGGTATCTCCTTCCAACTGCAGCCAACTGACTTATAAATATTTATATTGGCCTTCTGTTAATTGTATAATCAATAGTGTCGATTGCAGCACAGCGACCTTTGACCTCCGTC
Organism: Mopalia muscosa; assembly: GCA_031763545.1. Lineage (NCBI taxonomy): Eukaryota > Metazoa > Mollusca > Polyplacophora > Chitonida > Mopaliidae > Mopalia > Mopalia muscosa. Next base: position 2,317 of record JARFOD010095700.1, on the reverse strand, counting down.
GAGACTCTACCTTTTAATCAGTCAGAGTATGATATGGGATTAGCTACGCATCGTAACACAGCCATCAATCTTCCAAACCGTTTTTCCATTTTTTGACAGATACACATTCGTCTGTATTACACGAATCAATAGGGAATAAGCTTTATATTGCCGTCGCTTTACGGCCCTTTCTATTGCTGAACATTATCAATTGACATCCGTGGAACTGGCGCCTGCCTCGAGTTGTTCATCACATAATAGAAATATATCCGCCTAAATATAGACATGGAGTGAAGAGTAGACCTTTATTTCACATCTGTTACAAATCTGAAAACATAAAACATATTTACAAAATTACAAGCATTAGATTTCACTTTACAGCGGATCAGTAATACGCTTTTCGAGTAAACATTATATTATACAGCTAGGGGCTTAAGTAATGGCCGGTTGCTGGTGGGTGCTTACATTCATAACATAGGAGGGAATGCGAAAGAGAATCTCCTGTGGCCATTGTATTTATTTTGTTGACGAAACAACAACAAAAAACAGTATTTGTTCCCAATGTAAGGAAGTCAATTAACGGTATAGTGTACATATCTGGGAATCTAACTGAAATTAGCCTCTCTTTTATTACTGTAATAACACTGGCCTGTCTGCTAATGTACCTTACCACTAAACCTGGATGCCAGGACCCTAATGTCCAAACCTGTTGGGACTTCCATTTGCAGAGAATTTTGTATTCTGATAACGGAAAGCCAACTAAATTCTAAGAAACAATTTGTGTCTAAAGCAGTGTCGACACTGAGAAAATCAGTGTGCTAATGGACAGAAACACGTTTCAATTTCTACGGAATTGTTGGCGTTTATAGCCTATTGGCTGCAGATATAAATAGACTTTAATTGCATAGCTGAATAAGAAGAGCTTTAATAGGCTATGGTGTTGATGGTCGGGCACAAATAGCACGGATTCACACCGCTAGAATGAACAGTCTCTGGTTAACGAAATTCTCAGTTTAATGGACTTACTATCTCTAATCTCAATTTGGCCGTGCTATAGGCCAACCTTTGCCTGCCGAAGACCCATACCGGTTTGAGGCCCACTTACAACCTTAAACATGTGAAGAGGTTTCTAAATTGTAGCTAACACTGGTGATGCAAAGTCGATCGTTATCAATTTATACAATTATGAAACGGCACTAAACGTCAATCGACTGCATGAACCCACAGGTGATGAATAACAGGAGGAGACATTTTCGTGGTTTCAACAAGTCACAAAACAATGCAATATTTAATTTAATCACTGTCACATTAATGTCGAATTTAACAACACGCGAGGGAATCCACCTGAAATCATGACCGTGATATCACGAGAAAACGGCTGTGCTTTTTTCTGAAGCCACGCCAAACAATTGACTGCTTGTCACTATCCGTAACACTGATTTCAAATGAACTGTTTCAAATTAAAGCTTCATCAACAATTTTAGTGATTTCTACAATGGAAGTTTGTAACTGATTCCTGGGATTCCAAAGTGGGTTTTACTACGAATCCCATATTTTTTTCACCACATATCGACCAGTAATTCAAACTTGCCATATCAGTGAAATAGCCTAGAGTACAACGAAGTAGCTGCGCACAAAATCAGTTCGTTTAACTTAAATGATCCGTAAGTTCTGAGTTAAAATTGTATATTATTGCCGTTATACATTTATTCATCTTTCTCGGCTATTTCTACATGTGGACGTCCTAATTGTCCGGATTTCAACACTAGTCTAGACCTGTCCATTGGGCTTATCTGAATGTCCTCATGGTATTCGACAAATTAATTGAAAAAGACCCTCTTTATTCCGTCTAAAGTGTTCCTCTATGTGTAAGTATGGACAATTAGACCACCTATCATTCTCAATTCTACTGGGATCCCAGTCAGCTCAATCGGTTTAGTTAGATACGGAATAACCACATAAATCTTAAGAAAAGACTTTTGAAGGAGAGATGTGAAGGAAAAACGAACTTAAGTGTTTTTCAGAAGCATTTGGACATATTGTACAGAAACATCAGATATGAGTATGACGTAAACGATACCAGAAATAAATACTCATTTTCAAGGGACTATATTGTACGGAAGCCTGTTAGTGCCAGGTCAGTTGTTTTTTCCAAACCTATGTCGTAATAACGACAAAGCAATGACTAACTCGTAATTACGACATAGCTAACTCTTAATTACGACATAGCTAACTCGTAATTACGACATAGCTAACTCGTAATTACGACATAGCTAACTCGTAATTACGGCATTGGGTACTCGTAATTACGACATAAATAACTTGTTATTACGATATA
>JARFOD010095689.1:0-17156 GCA_031763545.1 Mopalia muscosa | reverse complement strand
TTGTAAACTCAGCTATTACAGTACAGTTGAGCTGTGTTATACATTGTAAACTCAGCTATTACAGTACAGTTGAGCTGTGTTATACATTGTAAACTCAGCTATTACAGTACAGTTGAGCTGCGTATAATAATTTAAAATCCACATGGTCAAACCTCCCCACACAAGCACATTCAAATTAAGATATAGCATCGTATTTTAGCGAACTGGGAATGAACTATATAGTTTAAATTGAGCTAACACTCTGGTATCTCTCGGAAAGTTCTGGAGCAGATGGAAAGAAATTAAATCAAAAGTGTATACTGCTAACCACTTTGTGTACCTATTTTCCGTCTAGCAGTTTTTTTTTTGCTTAATTAACTATATTTCAGTAGTACATTTATGATAGATTTGGGCTCTGTGTTGGAGATGCTGTAGTGGACGGCATCAGACACGAACTCCGAGCCACCAGCTGATACATTACGCTATCTCACAGCTGTCCATACTGGCGATCTTCTGGTTCTTGGTCATGCATGATTGCACCGACATCGATGATGTCACCAGTATACACATGTACCATTAAATATTCCATTCGCTATAAGATAATGTACATTTACTGTATGGCTTAAGCTTTTGTGGGCTATTCGACTGACTAATTGAGTGTTACCCGGCAAATAGCAATTATATCAGGTACGTGAATTCCGCTTTCAGAAGCGTTTCGCTAAATACGTCATACTTGGTTTGTTTGTGTGATCTGGCTGTACTACCATTCACGGAGGGCTTTGATTAAACGCAAAACCTACATTATTGATTGTCGCCAGTGTTTTGTAATGGTGTTGTGAAGGTTGAGCTCGTCAATGTTCCCGAGCTCTATATGACCGCCTTTCTGGGATTTCACAGCGCCTGAATTCGTTACCAGGCCAGGCTTACATAGACTCTACAAAGCACTCCACCATCGATCTGATGCTGCGCAGTTTCCGCTTTTATTAACCCGTGAACAGAGGCAGGGAGCCCGATATTAGACTGCTTAGTATGACGGTTCCTTTTCAACACACACGCGGACATTTCTGTTTCCGTGTTTTATAAACCAGGTTTTGGTTTCAGTCACAGATAACCAGTAAATCTGATCATTTGCATCGGTTTTAGTGTGTCTGTACTTCTGTGGAGAGATTGGCTATTCCCATTACAGTTTGATAACTAAGCCAGTGATACTTGAAGTCGGAATAATCAATATTTAGCAATTGGCAGCAAAGCTGCGCTCGGACTGTAGCAGCTTGGGAATTGGTTAAAATTGTATGTTCCCCAGAGGTAATTCGGTGTTCTTCAAACCAGAATCAGAGGATGTTTGTGTTTAAGGTGGATTCCAGTTCGAGCTAACGCCCCCACATAGCAGTGTCTCTTGGATCGCTTCACCTGACCACATTATACAGCCCGATCAACAGCAATATTTATGTGACACCGATCAATATACCATTTGGAATTCCCAGATCCACACAGTTCATCCCTTTGTGATACCCGTTACTAGGATTTCTAGGGTTAGCGTTTGAGAAACAGCAATCGGTTGCGTTTTTATTTGTCAATCGGTAACAAGGCGCGGCCATTTTTGACTGAAATCAACCCGGCAATATAATGGTTGTTATTTGTGTTGAGAGAAGCCTGGTGGCTGATTGAGATTTGAAGTTGGCTGATGATGTTGTGTTAAGAAGTACTCTCCTTACTCTCATTACACGAGTACCATTCAGCCGTCAGCCCGTTAACTGGATTAGAGCCATTGTTGCCTGGCTGGACCATACCCTTCAGGCCTGGATAGCGTTTACCCTGCCAACTCGATTTGCCAGCATCCCCTGCCAATGGCGGTAAGTATAAGTGAGCTTATCATACGGTGCTACTTTGTTAGATTATCGTCTCCTCAAACTCAATTCCGGGCCATCTCTCCATCTTAACTCTTAACTAGGGAATCCTACCTAGGTCAAAGAGCCTAAATGTGTCAGTTTAATAGCCAGTGATAATCTATCTCTGATTGCATCAAACAGCCATTATGATAATCAGGGATTCTGGAAAGCAAACATAATTTTAATACACCATTAGCAAACGATCTGATGAACGTTTTGTTAAACTGGTAAACAATTTCACATTAGATTTATAAATAAATGCGACAGTAATTACCCTGGTTCAATCAAATTCAAATGTTGGGCATCAGTTGGATATAACCTTATATTCTCTATATTCACGCACTTTCCATTTTGTGATTTGGAAAATTTTAGTAAGCTTGTAAGTTTTTCTCTAGTAGAAATGTAACAATAAGACATGGCATAACAAACTACCAATAACTTTGACTTACAGCATCCATAAGTGGAAAACAAGCAATCATACAAAGATGAAGTAACTGTTTTGCTTTTGTAATTCACATGCAAACGATCAACCCTGTTATTGTCTTACCGGACTTTCATCAGAGGGCAATAGTAGATTGTAGTAACCACGTTGAAAGCCCTTCCTAATCACATGACGTTATTTACTGCCGCCATGTCAACGGGTAAAAACGTTCCACTGAAAACATTCATACATTCTCAAGGAAATAGACTGTGATTCAGTAAAGGTTCGTTTGTTTACTTACAAATGCTTCTGTTTCATATAATATATTCATATGTCTCATACATTAACTGTATGGATTTAATCTCATCACCTTTTATAGCAGGCGTGGTGGAACAAAATAATCTACCCAACCATATAATCCTTAACTTACTTTATCATATTTAATGATGCGGCTTCTGATTGTATTGCCTTTACCAGGAAAGTCGACATATAGAACGTTTTGCACAAACTGCTGTTAATCCTATTACACTCGTACCTGTCATTTACTATCAACATGTATGTTTGTCGGCCCCTAATCATTGGCATCATTAATCGAGTTAATGCGGTTTGGAGATAGAATAGGTTTCTCATTGTTTACCATTAACACAGAAACCTGGCCAAATCTAATATACTATGGTAACAACAGTCGTTCTCTTTATGTAGTATAATTATTACATACCTATCAAGGCTTCATCCATTATTCTCGGTGTAATTAACTAACACCTACAACCTGCCATACCTGTTCAACAAATGCAATGTCAATTAGGGAAGCGTCAGGTTCCAGTTAATTGAAACCAGCGTGTAATTTAGTCAGGTCAGTTGGTAGGAAGGTGTTGTAATTCAATTCAATTGTTTAATTGAACATTCTTAAAGCGATATTTTATCACGGCATCTTTATGCTAATCTGTTTTCTTTTCTCTTATAAGTATAAAATCGTAAAGTTTTCCCTTGATTATAATATCTCTGTAGGCCTATTGCCATATTCGATGACATAAGCAAATTGTGTCACGTATTAGCAAAACCTGTTCACTAACAAGGCCACCCATTCACACAACCAGTCATCCTTTAAGGCAAACGTGACTGAGATGACAATTTCTTCAACCGTTTGCGAAAAGAAGATAGGCAATTACAAAAGTATTTTGTATACCTTATCTACCTTTAACATACGTTTATGAAAAATGGTGAACTATCTGATTGCTGTCCCATGGTAGGACAAAGTTTACCGGCTATTGACATTCCTGCCACACGGTAGAATAGAGTTCACCGGTTATTTACTTTCCTGTCTCATGGTAAGACAAAATTGACCTCTATTGACATTCCTGTCTCATGGTTGGACAGAGTTTACGGGTCTTGACTTTCCTGTACCATGACAGAGTGTACCGGTTATTGACCTTCATGTCCCATGTAAGAGAGAGTTTACTGGCCATTGACCTGTTTTGTAGTAGGAGAGCGTTTACCGGTAATTGACCTTCCTGTTCCATGGTAAGACAAAGTTTACCGGCTATTGGCATTCCTGTCCCATGGTAGAATAGAGTTATTGACTTTCCTGTACCATGACAGAGTTTATCGGTTATTGACCTTCATGTCCCACGGTAGTACAGAGTTTACCGGTTTTTGCTCTTTCTCTGTTATTGTATCATTAACAGTAAATATTAAGAATCTTAAAAATTGCTTGATTATCGTTCTTCGGAGTTCTTCTATGCTAAACTATTATGTCTAATTGAAATCAGACTACATATCTTTACTGCCAATATAACCATTGGTAAATTCTACCAACAGGTAGACAATATATTAGCCATGGCGATTCGAGTGTTGTCATTGATCAGTAAAATTGATTACTACACATCTACTGAGTAGTGAATTGTCTAATGATATTGCTGCATATCGATTCTCCATAGTCCTTTACAGTTACACATGGTCCCTGGCAACTCCCCTCATCTTACATGTATAGCTGGTTTCCATGGGGTCACCAAACAGAAAAGCCAATTACGCGGGGTATACAGTGGTAGTGGACAAGTGAACTGTTAGCCAAGTAGTGCTGGACTAGTAAAGTGTTACCCTCGCCCAATTCCGGTTGACTAGTATTTACCCTGTAACCCTAAATTGTGGTTGCATGACTAGTATTAAATATGCTACCACAAATTGTGGTTGACTATTGTTTAACCTGTTACTCCAAATTGTGGTAGACAAGTGTTAAACCTGGAACCCCTAGTCTGGATGCTTGTAGTAGACCTCAAATTTCTGACCTGGTCCGTCTGTGTGAAGTAGAGTTAGGTGCATGATTGGCTTTTCTCGTGCTTTCTCGCCTTATTTGTCATATACAGACAGTCAGTCAACGTGTTATCTTTAATGTCACGTGATGTTTTGCTTAGAATAAATGATTATAAAGCCAGTAGTGCAACTTAATGGTGGAGAACTGCTACAATTTTTTATCTGGCCCGTCTGTTTGTAGGTACCCTTAAAAGTTATACACCTCAAATTTCGGACCTGCTCCCTCAGTTTGTATTATGTCTCACATTTCTGACACGGTATGTCTGTGTATAGTTACACTTCAAATATCTATCTGGGTCCGTCTGCATGTAGTACACTTGGAATTTATGACCTAGGCCGACTGTGTGTAGTGCACCTTAAAGTTCGGGACTAGTCTGTTTAACAATTTAATGAATCTTACCTTCCTTGTCATTAAATCTTTACCAGTGTAAAATGTATTCGTACTATACTGTGAAACTGCGTTACGAATATGAAAACCCTGTAAACTGTGCTACATATGAAAACCCTCTAAAGTGTGTAATATGTGTAAATTATCAGGGCACAGCTGGAAGAGGTGTGAAATCGTTTCTGCTTTTGACACGATCAAAACGTCTCATCACTACGTCATTTTGCTTTAAATTTAGCTTAAAACCTGCCAGTTTAACTAGTCATAGATATGGTATCCCTAGCTGCGTGACGTCTCAGAAATAGGCCTATGGGAATTGGACGGAATGTACTTGGTACATGAAAACGTCTATTTCTCTCCAATAAATCCTCATTAAAATGGGCTTTGAACTCTTAAGCTTGGCTTTGCATTCTGCATAAGAGGGAAACAAGAACCGCTGATCAGCCGAAGCGAATACTAATTAAGAATAGCTTACAAACCAAACCGAAACAGAACGAATCGCAAACCAACCAAACAGAATAGCAAGAATCACTGACCAACCAAACTGAACAGTGATAATCACTGACCAACCAAACTGAACAGTAAGAATCACTGACCAACCAAACTGAACAGTGAGAATCACTGACCAACCAAACCGAACAGTGAGAATCACTGACCATCCAAACTGAACAGTAAGAATCACTTACCAACCAAACCGAACTGATCAGTAAGAATCACTAACCAACCAAACTGAACAGTAAGAATTACTTACCATCCAAACTGAACAGTGAGAATCACTGACCAACCAAACTGAACAGTAAGAATCACCTACCATCCAAACTGAACAGTGAGAATCACTGACCAACCAAACCGAACAGTGAGAATCACTGACCAACCAAACTGAACAATAAGAATCACTGACCAACCAAATTAAACAGTAAGAATCACTGACCAACCAAACTGAACAGTGAGAATCACTGACCTATACCAACTTAACATAATGTGAAAACTGGAGCAATGTGATCAGACAATTTACCAGCTCAGTCACCAGTCAGCTCTATGAATAATAGAACATACGAGCATTCGAACTGAAGTGCTTCTGTCGTATAGCCGTCTGTATTAAGATTCTGGTGCCACCATTGACTATTTCTTGGTTTGTCTTCCACTTTGTCGGGTATTTCCATGTATATCTGCTTTGTAAACACATTCCCTTTGGCTTATGAGACATTTCACTAAAGGCTGACACTATCGCGGGATACATCAATAGGCCTTGCATATATTGTCAGTTGTCTATGCTTGTAAGTTGATGAAGCACACAAAACTTTATGAATTGAGTGGTTGATTTATTTCGGTATCTTGACATAGTTTTATAACACATTTGCACCTCCTAGTGTAAGAGAGGTTAGTTGTATGCTTCAACTCAGTGAAAGTGACAGACATCATTTGGTTTTTTTTTAACTGTTACATCTCTACTCTTATAAATTTGCGAAAAGCAAAAGGTATGCTACTGTGATAATGTGTTGGTCACACTCTGTGGATATTGGTGTCGGTAAATTAAAAACTTCCCCTTCATTTCACTTAGTGTCGCTGTTTAGTGAAGGCTGGCTTCACTTTTGCGAAATGGTTGGCGTCGCAAACAATCACAAAATATCCATCAGTCAATCGATCAACAACGGCCCACTGAGATTACAGCCAGGTTGTCAACTGACATGTAACGTGATACGCAACGCTATCGTGGCATTTGAAAACTAAAACCAAATTGATACATATGCATCCTGTGTAGGAATGATCACTGGGTCAGCCAGCCAATCAACGATAATAACGTTAACATGTCACTCAAAGCGGACAGTAGCTGAATGTTAATCAATCAAAAAGCACCCTATTTTAAGACTATTCCACTGACCTCTGCTGACCTAATACACTTTGCTTGATGGGAGTATTAAATTAATGGCGAATTGACACTGAAGCATGTCGGCCAATTCGATGTCATAGAAAGATACTTCATCCCTAATTACTAGTACTATAGTTCTACCGTCCATTCACGTACTTCTCCACCTTACACGTTCCTAACCCACTATCGGGGAATGAGAAACGTCTTTTTACCTGAAAGGATCACGTGCAGCGGGGCTGTACGTAAGCAGACGGGAATTGTTTTGAACTGGTGTTCCAGTCTTTTTGCGTACAACCACGCTGACATGATCCTTTTAGGATTATTTAAGAAGACGATGCGGCGTCTTAATAAACTGACTGATGGGAACTATAGTGATTTAGCGGAGTGGCTCTTGACTTGAGTTGGATAGAGGGACGGGATAGCCTGGTATTGCCTACACTGTTCCACTCGAGTTGGGAAACCCATGGGTAACATGCAGTCCACTTGAGATGGATAGGGGGCTGGGAGACCCGTGTATTAGCCAACCATCCACTTGAGTGGGATAGGGGGCTTGGAGACCCATGTATTCGCCAACAGTCCACTGGAGCCAGAAAGGGGCATAGGAGACCCACGTATGGCATACAATCTACTTGAGTTGGAGAGGGGACTAGGAAACAATAACCATCTTCTGGCAAAGTATTCTGTGGGTATTAACTTTATCTGTAGCTTCCCATTGCTCCCTAAGACGTTCGATTTCTCTTCTTTAAGCACATTATTAATGTAGAATAGTTAATAGCGCAGAACAGAACAAAGAATTCTGGTGCAGGCGAAACTGGGGGAATCTGGTATATTTATTTCGTGAGTGTTAACGGCTTACAGAACTGTCTCGTTTCGTATTTTGATCCTTTTGTTTTAGTTACACATGCTAGTAGATATTTATATGACTTCAGTTAATTTACCCGCTTCCAATAGACTGTTGTAGTTTTCTTCATCAATCAATTCTTAATTTAGATATGTACAAGTTGATATATCATAAGGTGTCTGCAGTGGAGTAGCCAGGAATTAAACAAGGACGGGTAAAGGGGATTTGCAGAAGGGGCGGGTGTCCAAGGGTCGCCTAGGATTTTTCATCTCTTTGAACTGGAACCATACGAATAAAAAGTTTCAAACATGAATACATTTCTAGAAATGCTTTAGGGAATATTTCTACACGATATTAATTCTGATTTTCATTATTGCGGTGCTCCTGACTGTAATAAAACTAATAACCCATAATTTATGTACCTGGAAAGATTAAAACTAAACAAACTTAAATATGATATCGTTTCTTCATTTTACAATATCACCTGAGGGTTTACATACATACCCACGCCCACTGGCAGCTGACATTTTGGGCGTGGCCAATCCTATTCATTACGTCAAGCCACTTACACTCTTGTATGTTACGTGTAATAACATGTGTGAACTGTCAAATGTAAACCCTACTAGAAACAGTCGACTTTATAGGTCTCGTGATGTAAGCCTCCTTGTGTTACTTGATATTTGATAAGTCAATCTTTTATGGAACTTTTCTGTTTAATGATTAAATTAGCAACACATTGTATTGTATTTGTATTGTAATATTATTCACCACATAAAACATATAAAGAATCATAAGTGCAGAAAAACAGTGGCGGGAGTAAAGTCCTAATGGAATACGTGGATGAATTTTACTGTAGTATAGTGTTAAGGGTAGGCACGAAATGCCAATCACAAAATGGTAAGGGTAGGCATAAAATGCTTATCACAAAGTGTAAAGAGTAGGCAAGAAATGCCAATCACTAATTAGTATATGCAGTGACACTCATCTCAGTAGCGTTGGTTTTAGTCACCGGATAATTTCCTAGATTCTGTTTCTAAAGCGACTGACGCTATATCTCATATTTTCCCACAATAGCTCAAATGTAAAGCTTCGTTTATATCTCAATTCAGCGAAGGCTTAATTTATCGTATAAAAGGATCAACAAAATTACATTTGAACAAAGGTTTGTATTCGCAACCATATCGACCTTCCTTCATTCACGAGAATATGTTTGAAAACATTTGGCATAGGACCCCCACGGTCTAACAATGGTCATGGCCGCTATATTGCCCGAGTTCATGATTGAGCTACTTGGTCATTATGATCATGTATAGCTATAACTTATGCAACCGAAATACCGGAGTGTAATTCTGGATCAAACCACATGCTAATCTCTTCGGCCTAACAAGTTCCCTACTTTTCCCCCCGGGTGGACAAGGAAGACGGACATGACTTTTTTCTATAGGACTACGTTATGCCATTATACCTGTCGAGGTGTATCCATAAAATGTCATTATATTAGCTAAAAGATGCAGCATCAAGTTGATTCTATGCGCCAATATTTCCTTAGAATCAGATAGATTGCATGAATAATTAAATTGTTAAATTATTAGGTAATATTGAAAGCGTTGAGTTTAATAATAGAGCTTTGTGTTGCTGTAGATCAGACGGTTTAAACTTGTGACGCAGAGCAGCTGTCAAATCCATCATAACTGCTCTAAAAATAGACAAATACCGCCTACACTTTTGAAATATCAAGCCAAGAAGTCTTTAATTCGCAGCCAAACGCCTTGTTAGTAAGGCATTAAAGAACCATGAGCGAGCCTTAGAGAATTCATTTGCAATAAGCATCTTGACTGTACTTATTGTTAAAACCAGACATGATGTAAATTTGATGTTTTTGTGCCAACATAGAAAAGGACTAATTCAACTCAAATGACTCATGTCTTTGACTGTGTTATTTGTTTAAGCCTACACTTCATGCGGTTACCATGGTAGATCTACTCACCATTTGTTGATTCATTCCTACCTCAATTCAGAGAAATTGAACCTAAATCATTAAAAGGTTATATTTGTAAAATAGTTTCTGTCAGTTAAAGGTTGTCGGGAGGGCTATTTGTAGCTACATGCATGAATGGATATATTTAACTCTAATCCAATTTAGTTTGTATCTGCAATCTGATTGGTTGTTGGATTTATTTTGGGATCGTAAAACCTAGGATTTACAGTCGCCCATTTTGCTACGTCACACCCCCTTTTTGTATTAATACGCGCTGTCAAATCGTGCAGATTGTAAACAAACATGACAGAGTATGAATGTTCATTCAGCGGTGGCGAATCCGATAAAGACAATTAAAAAAAGTTGAGTTAACACTAAAATAAAAATGTAACACAAAAGTGACCGGCCATGTGTCATGGGAGTAAAGCTAAAGTCATCCCACAGCCTCGTGCAACTTAGCTAGAATTCCTCTGCAAATCTTGAAGACAGAGATCGAAAGCCCTTCAAACAGCATATTGAGGGACCAAGAAGCTAATAAATTGGGAGTGTTCATTTATTTAAACAAGAGATCAAGATAAAAAATCTAGTAATGTGTAACATATATTGTCCGCTAACGCGTCGCCGGTAAAACTCAATTTGCGACCGTAAAACCGAGCATAAACGGCGGCAAATCACCAATGACAGCATGGTTATTCCCTAATTTATAATTTACACGGTGTCCTACTATTCTAGAGCCGATTTGAAATGTGTAGTCAAGTATATATGTGTATAACTGACAATTAAAGTGCCTCGTGAACAATATCAAACCTGTTCATTTTTAGGTGGAAGCCAAACAAATTGTTTTTGTAGGCTGTTCTCCACCGTAACGCACATGTTATATAGACCATTTCTTTAATTCATTAACGGATGCAGAGAGTCACGTAAATTCGTTCAATCTATATCTTTAGCGAGCCAGATGTCTTTGGAAACTAGCGTGGAGAATAGATTTCATGGAAAGAGGGAGTTCTTCGCGTTGTATAGTGAGTTCTTCTCCAGCGGTTTTGCTGGCAAATCAATGATAACACACGCTTCAATTGATTTCCACAGCACCCAAGAGGCAATCTAACATAGCCAGTGAGAAGGCCCGTAAATCGTTCTTTACCCTTCATCAATGGGGAATATATTGGATCACGTATGGCAACAAGTTCAAGGTCGTTGAAAGGCCTATCCTTTCCCGTAGAGAATGGCTTGTCAGTGTATTAGTTAAGACTGACTATCGGTCTTTGGACTACACCAGTCCGTCCTATTCCAAGATAAATGCAAAGAAAAGACTAACTGGAAGGAGACATGTGTGTATACATGTCGGTTGTTTGCAGAGGCTAGTATTTTGACATTGCCATGTGGATAACAGGTTAAAATAATTTAGACTAGACGGGTTAAAATTTGGAATAAACGACTGAAAACATGGTATCTTAAACTTTTCTCGTGAAAAACCTGAATTTCGAAATCTTTCCAACTTCTGTGTTTGTTATTAATGACCCTATTCTTCCACTAATCACATCTGAGATAAATACATGATCTAAACGACCTGATGATATTGTTATCACAATCAAGATAAATACAGGATCTTAATGAATTGATCATATTGTTATCACAATCAAGATAAATACACGATCTAAACGAGCTGATGATATTATTATCACATTCAATATAAATACACGATCTAAATGAACTGATGAAAGTATTATTACAGCCAAGATAAATACACGATCTAAACGAGCTGATGATATTATTATCACATCCAAGATAAATACAGGATCTAAATGAACTGATGATATTATTATCACATGCAAGATAAATACAGGATCTAAATGAACTGATGATATTATTATCACATCCAAGATAAATACAGGATCTAAATGAACTGATGATATTATTATCACATCCAAGATAAGTACACGATCTAAACAAACTGATGATATTATTATCACATTCAAGGTAAATACACGATCTAAACGAACTGATGATATTATTATCACATCCAAGATAAATACAGGATCTAAATGAACTGATGATATTATTATCACATTGAAAAAAAATACACTAACTAACTAAACTTATGATATTTGTATCATGTCAAAGATAAATACCCGATTTAAACCAACTGATAATATTGTTTGTTATGTAAAAGTTTTCACACTCATTGTGAATTTATCAAACCTTTTTGTGCTTGTTTGCCAAATGGCTACATACTCATTAATTAACAAATTAAATAAAAACATTTTTTCCAACAGAAATTGATTTTTTTGAAGGACAAAGTAACAATTAAACTACATTGAGAATAGACAAGTTATGTCTCTCCCTGCCTAAGGGGGATGCACTGATTGTTAATTAATGAGTATGTAACCATTTGGCAACGAAGTACAAAAAAGGGTTAATAATTTTCCGTTAATACACTGTTTGGTGAAAATATAATAATTATTGCTCTTCGTGAGCAACATTCCAAAAGAACTGACCGAAATCGTGAGTCATTTCCTCTGGTTTTAGTTGCCTATGACCTAGAATTCCCCTGAGGTAAACGTCAAAACAGATATCGACCTGGCTTTGTTGGTCTTCTAGCGACAATCTAAAGTAGGCAAAGAAACCATCGAATTCCAGTCCCACGTCATTCATTCATGGAACCCGTTGCTGGGGAGAGTGTCAGTGCTAATGGCCAAATGTGTCAAAAGGCAAATTCTGCCCTCTTATTGTAATCAATATAATCAATGAAACTTACCATTGTGTTAGCTGATAGTCATACATGTTAGCCTACAAATCGACTAGAGCGATAGAACTGATGTGTGATAGTCTATGTAAACCTGTTTCGGTATTGGCTGATTTCCTACATTTAATTGTTCTTCTAATGCCATTATAAGAAAGGTACTGATATATCTTTAAACTGTATTGTGATGTATTTTATGTAGCAGTAGTAGGTTATCGTAACAATATGTATAACAAATCCCGTGCACATCATTACCGTAATTTATTTAACGATACTGTCCTACTAATGTATGGAATGGTAAATAACAGGTTACAGTTTCTGTTTTGAATGGAAGTCCACGTATCTTAATGTTTCAAAATGGCGAGTCGGCTTGTATCTATAGGGAACTGAGCAGTTTACTCTATGGCTTCTCCATGCTTTCTAACATGATTTAGTAATGTGCTTTGTGAATGGTAGCCAAATCGCATGCCAATCCTATGTCAGACATTACATTTGTAACAACAGATTCAGGTTCAGTTGGATGCATTTAGTAGCAAGGTTAGTTTTAATCGAGATGGCGCCATGACACATATTAATAAATTCAGCTGACTTCAGTCAACAGATATCAGCAATAAAACCTAGATAATTGACTCATTAGTTGACTGTATTTACTGACGATAAGGAATAATGGCTGTATCAACATATTTGTTATCGACGGTTTGTCTGTCTGTAACTGGTACTCTACTCGCGCTGTTTGTAAATCCGTGTATATACCCGTGTATTCAAGTAATACAGTTTTCACAGCAAGACTGAATCCGTTTTCATCTAGAGAAACCCACGAAAGCAGCATTGGGTGATTCTTTCATGGATATAACCAGCGATCAACAGACTGCGTTAGAGTGGGTGTTTCTAGTGGAGTGTATCCCTGATGATTAACCCAATGAACGCAACATTTACTCCGATGTGGGATAACACTGTTTTCTCATAATTAGCTGCTTTCATGATATGCCAGTTTTATGGGATTCGATACGATGTCATTATGTTGCTAACACCCACAAGGTGCACAAAGGCGCTGTTCTTCAAATGGTACAATTTTGTAAAGTAGCGATTAATATTAGGTTTAACATAATCGGATAGGTTTAACCCTGGTATTTCTTTTCTTTAACCTGGAAATGAAGACAGAGCGTTTAAAACAAATAAAAGCTGGGGTAGAATTTATACTGTTGGTCAAAGTAGAATGTGTACTGTTGGTCAAAGTAAAATGTGTACTGTTGGTCAAAGTAAAATGTGTACAGTTATTCAAAGTAAAATGTGTACTGTTGGTCAAAGTAAAATGTGTAATGTTGGTCAAAGTAAAATGTGTACAGTTGGTCAAAGTAGGATGTGTACAGTTGGTCAAAGTTTAAATGTGTACTGTTGGTCAAAGTAAAATGTGTACTGTTGGTCAAAGTAAAACGTATACTGTTGGTCAAAGTAGAATGTGTACTATTGGTCAAAGTAAAATGTGTACTGTTGGTCAAAGTAAAATGTGTACAGTTTGTCAAAGTAAAATGTGTACTGTTGGTCAAAGTTAAATGTGTACTGTTGGTCAAAGTAAAATGTGTACTGTTGGTCAAAGTAAAATGTGTACTGTTGGTCAGAGTAAAATGTGTATTGTTGGTTAGAGTAAAATGTGTACTGTTGGTCAAAGTAAAATGTGTACTGTTGGTCAAAGTAGAATGTGTACTGTTGGTCAAAGTAAAATGTGTACAGTTGGTCAATGTAAAATGTGTAATGTTGGTCAAGGTAAAATGTGTACTGTTGGTTAAAGTAGAATGTGTACTGTTGGTCAAAGTTAAATGTTTACTGTTGGTCAAAGTAAAATGTGTACCGTTGGTCAAAGTAAAATGTGTACTGTTGGTCAAAGTAACATGTGCACTGTTGGTCAAAGTAAAATATGTACTGTTGGTCAAAGTAAAATGTGTACTGTTGGTCAAAGTAAAATGTGTACAGTTGGTCAAAGTTAAATGTGTACTGTTGGTCAAAGTAAAATGGCAACAAACTTTGTTTTAGGAATAAAAAAATCTGTTTGTATCTTATAAACAAGAATTGCATTGATCTACAGCTGAATAACATCCAAGCTTAGCCCCAGAGTATTTATACAGCTGTAATTTGTCTGTGACAACTGTATAATTTCCGATTTTTTACCAGTCGGTCCATAAGCAAGTCATGGAGGTGAAACGACAGCTATTTTAATCCAATGATAACACAATAACGAATCAAAGAACGAAGGGTGGGAAATAAGGAAGAAAGGAGTGATCCAATCGACCAACCAATTAACAAAATGAGTGAACCATTCCCTGTCACAATTAGCGGGAAAATATGCGATTTTTTACTGATTGGTGTCTCGTTAATCAATGCTTGAAGAGCACTTGGTAAAGATAAATCACTGCATATATTCTGCACACAGGAGGCGAAGTTTTCCAAATCAAGTTACACAACTTAACATTTGTCCGACCCTGTTAACAAGACGACGAGGAGTTCTTCCATCACAACTATGGGGGTTTATTCCTGTATTTGTAAAGATATATTATTCTGTAATATCGCCCTGGTTGTCGAAAAATCTGAACTGGCTCGACATCGAATTTCCAAAAGGCCAATAACTTAGCAATTAAATATCTTGTTTCGTTTATGGTAATGATTTTGTTAATTTTTATAAGAGGTTACTAAAAAATGTTAAAATAGACAAGTTCTGAGCCTTGTGTGTATCTTAACTAAAGGCTGGGATGCTAGGGATTAAGTTTGTTGTACATGGCTGTAATTGACGGCGAATCAGCCTGTATGAGTCCGCTGATTGGCTAACGCTGAAGGAACTAACACGCACTTCCGGGCAACTGAGTTGAGGTTATTTGTGTGAATCTATTAAAAGTCGTCTTCTAAAATGAAGCTCGGCACGCACATCTCTATCCCACTTCAAGCAGAATTTTACAGGGCACGTTCAGACTGGCCTCTACGTAACGTGTTATGATATAGAACTAGAAGGCTATATCCCAAGCCCAGACTGTTATTGGTTTAAGATAGAATATCAAAAGGTGGCTGTCTATTTACCCATACTGAGAAGGAGTGTGGATCAACTTAAACTGCATACATCTGCCTGTATAGCGTTAGCTGTTACTTGTTCAAATCTCTATGGGAGTCCAAGACTATAACTAATTAAATAGAAGGTAATTTTAGTTCCGATCAGCTATATTTTGAGACGCCATGTTTATTGGTAAACACTCTGCGTAGGCGGACACGGCTATTCTTAAATCACAAACCTTTTATAGACTTTACTCGTCACAGACCATTTAAACCAATGCTAAAGCGCATCTCGGACTGTTGAATGAACCGCCCGCATACTGCTTGGCTTGAGCACACACTGTGACGTGCGCAGAAAATTGATTACTTCGCCTTTAGTCGGAAACACACTGTAGTCCAATAGTACAGCTATATAGGCCAGTTGGTCAACATGGAGCCGACATCTTCCCAATGTTACTGACAGAGTGGTAGCATTACGGACAAGTTATATACGGATACTACAGTGAAAATATAGCTTTTGTTTGTTGTCATCGATGTCCCTAGTCGAAGTCGACTTTATACTATTAATACTAAAGAAAATAAGGTATGGGTGTATTTCAGCATTATTTCATCTTAAACTTGACTAGTTTGTCCGGACTCTTCCTTTTCTAGAGAATGGGTTTGTTGTTGTTGTTGATACAGCCATTAATCAAAATATTTGTTTAATTTAGACACTTAGAATAATTAATTCGATGCCATTTATCTTTTCTGAATAATAAGATGTATGTACTGTTTTTAAATTTGGCGTGGTCTTGTATGAAGGACTGATGATTTCGGTCGGCTAATATGAACAAACCCTATCTGCCTATGTTTTTATAACTCCTACATATTAAAACTGCGTAAATTTAATGTTCATTTTTCTTATATTGCCCTATACTTATTAATATAGTGTTTATTTCCCTTATGTTGCCCTATACTTATTAATATAATGTTGATGTTCCTTATATTGGCCTATATTTATCAACATTCATTTTCATTATATTGCCCTATACTTGCCAATATAATGTTCATTTTCATTATATTGCCCTATACTTAATAATGTAATGTTCATTTTCATTGTATTGCCCTATACTTGTCAATATAATGTTCATTTTCATTATATTGCCCTATACTTGCCAATATAATGTTCATTTTCATTATATTGTCGTATACTTATTAATATAATATTGATTTTCCTTACATTGTCCTATACTTAATAATATAATGTTCATTTTCATTATATTGCCCTATACTCACGAACATAATGTTCAGTTTCATTATATTGCCTTATACTTATTAATATAATATTCACTTTCATTATATTGCCCTATACTTATTTATATAATGTTGATTTTCATTATATTGCCCTATACTTATTAATATAATGTTGATTTTCATTATATTGGGGGGCAAAATTCGGACAAATCACGATATTTTTCGGGCAAAATATAAGACAAGAACGACAATACGTAGACCTGTTATTGCTCATTTTTCTTTTCTTCGACCTGATTATATATAAACTATCAACAATTGTGTGTTTTTAACAGTAATTCTGTGAAGCCGTAATATGTCTGTTACGTGATCATTGGCGTAGGGACCCTACACTATTTTCTTCGGGCAAAACTCGGAAAAAATATAACTTATTTTATATTCACAAACATCAATACCCAATTATAATCAGACAAACGT
>JARFOD010095678.1:0-17158 GCA_031763545.1 Mopalia muscosa | reverse complement strand
TAAAGACAACCGTCCTTAATTTAAAAAGTACTGGTGGGGGACTATGGATTGCCCTGCAATACTTCATGCTTGTTATTGTTGGAATACACCGCCGTTATGTAAGTGAAATATCTGTAAACACGGCGTCAAATACCAATCAATCTTGACATGGAATAGTATTAAGCTCATATATGTACAATCTATGTATTTATTAAGCAGTGCAATTAATGGTTGTTGTTTGTTTATTTTCAGCATTACCTATATGAGCTGATTATCAATACCCTGGTTCATCATAACTGCTTCTATCAGCTACACCAATTCCTACAGTATCATGTTCTCAGCGATTCTAAACCTCTCGTAAGTTCTACTCATTTAGAAGAGAGCTCTGGCTCACTTTGCTTACTCACTCACTAATCAGTGGCTATAAACAAATCCCTTCTTTATAGCGTCTGATAAAAAATTTTCAGGGATTGCCAGAATAGGGTTTACTTTCTAACATCCAATTAAAAACCTCTATTAGCCGTTTCTAGTATAAATCTTTAAAGACTTTGATGGGTCCCCAACAAAGCTGTTTTTCAGACAGATTTGCTACACAGTGACCTTGTTCTGGCCATACTCGGCATAACAAAAAAACATTTGTCAGGGTGTTAAAATAAAGAGATTTGTATATAACATACAAGAAGATCATGATTGGGTGTGCAGGTAATTTGGCTAAGCCTTCGAATGCTGAACCCTAATTTTAAGCGTCATTAACATTGCAAGGAATATTTGTAAGCTTCTGCAATTGAGTTGATTGTCGTTTAAGGTAGACCCAGTAAGGATTAAACTTTTTTAAATGTGGATGTAACACCTGCGGATCTGTAAGCAACACATGGGTGGGTCTATTGTCTGCCTGCTGATGGGTAGTCTACAGCTAATACACACCTAATTAATGGTGATTTCCTCTGACTCTTAACTTTTCAAACGTTTTCCCAGATACGTGTTCCAAACAATCAGTTCATTACGGTAATGCAGCAGGATTGCAATGAGATCATCAGGATAAAATTATACATAACTTTGATGTTCACTAATTGAAACAAAATAAGTTAATTTATGAAAAATAATTTGCTATTTTTCTTGTCTTTCATTGCAGGCTTGTCTGATGTTATCATTGGAGAATGTGTACACCCCTGCCCATCAGTTAGCTCTGGACATGCTTAAAGTGAGTGACTTTTATTTACATATAAGTGTCCTGTTGTCTCTGTGTATAACATAACATGGGTCTGTTGTGTTTGTTTGATTGGGGGGCTAACCCATACTCCAGGGTATATCCTTTATGACGACAAAAAATCCATCTCTGACTTCCTTGCTTAAACACAGTGGAAAACCAATAGAAAACCTTGTAAAAATGCATACACAAGCTATACACATTATGTTGGTTCACTGTTAGTGTTACAAGTTACTGTGTTTTGAATTAAGCCTTTCCCATGATTTGTTTCTTTGATTAGTGTTTAAAGCCATACTTAAGGTTATTTCAGTCTTATGATGACAACCAGCCCGATGCATGTAGGAAATCACTCTGGCAACAAATAAAGACAAGACTAGACAAATACAGGACTAAAGACAAAAAGCACCAGGGTCATGTTGCTCGAAAGACATTTAGCTGCTAACACCAGCATAAATCTCTAATACTGGGCTAAAGATAGACCTTCAACATGGCGTGATGTCATCTAATTGCGGATTATATGAAAAAGCATATAAAATTTAATAGGGCTTCGAGCAGCTGGCCCCAGGGCAACAGGAAGCTCCCTCTGCACCACTAACCATCATTCGTCAGCAGGAAAACAATTTTCAAACACATAGTATACCCCATAGACTAAACAAAAATTATTTTGAGGCCGTAAATGATTAGCTAAGGGAGCCTTACCTACTTATTATGAATTAGATTTCTGATAATCTTTTAGCTCTCACAGACAAGGGAGAATTTCCACTTGTCATGATTTTCACATTTGTATGCACACTATACACACCATCCTTCAATTGTCTTCTATATAGCCATTGTTTGGTGCAACCCTGTAACTTATATAAGGACATGCCAGTCCAATGAGTGAAACAGACAAAGGCTATGGTTTATTTTTATCTCTTTCCCTTTGTGATGTTTTTGTGCAATAGTAATAAAAATTGTATGATATTCTTTATATATTTTTTTATAGAGATTGTCCACAGCAAATGAGGAGATTATAGAAGTTCTATTGTCAAAACAACAACTTTTACCAGCTCTGAGGTAGAAAAGTCACATTTTCAAAGTTGTATGAAAAGAAAAAAATATTTCTTCTTTATTTACCAGTACTAGAAGTTAAATTATTTTGATAACAATTCACAGGTCACCTTTTCTACAAATTAATTTGAAAAAGTAACAAAATTCTGTAATAATCTTGAAAATATTTAGATTTAATTAAAATGAGAGCTGATTATAATTGTGTATTTCCTTTGGTTGTCAGGTTTATTAGATTAGTGGGTGCCATGGATACCGTATCGTCAAGGAAGTTCCTGGATGCTGCCATGACAACCAGTGACAACATGTTGTTTTACACAGTATTTAAATTTTTTGAACAGAGAAATATCCGGCTTCGGGCAAATCCAAAATTTCCTTCAGGTAAGGAATACGCTTTTGTGTATATTTTTAGGACAAACCCCATAAGCAAGCAGCCAATGAGTAGTTGTAAAATTATGTGGAATGAGTCTGTTTCGGTGGAGTTCATTGGTATTTGGAGCTCCAGCAATGTTTGAGCTTAATGAGCTGCTTCCTTAGTTCAGTAGTTAAGCACATCATTACAATTTATTTTCAAAACCCCCAAATTTAAAATCAGGAAAATCCAACATTATGGAAACACTTTACATCTTGGTTGTTCTAGTGTCAATTATTGTTGGAATACACTGCTGTCATATAAGTGAAATACCCTTAAGCACAGCTTAAAACACCAATCAATCAATCAAAAGGATCAAACAATATTTGTGTCCATTATAGTAATGTCATAATGGATACATCTGTTTTACGTCATTTAAATTACCGCCCCTATAAAATTACCTCCCTTACCAACTTGCCCAGCCTCTTATTGGTGGTAATTACTCTTTGTGTCGTTTCTTTTATAGGTGAACATTGTGAACAGTATGTGAAGCACTTTGAATCATTATTTGGGACAGACGCTCTATATCCAGTTCCCTTTTCTGGCTGAGGTCATGTGATCGACCATTACCCGCTCAATAACCTCAGCTTAAATCAAACTGAATGTATTATATTGTATTTATTTAAAACTGAGGATCATGAATGCTATGTCAATAAAATATTAAACATTGCAATTGAATCATGTGCTCATAGGAGACTTATTTGTTTTAAATCAGATCTTTAAAGCTCCTCCTGTTACACCAAGGCATATTATATGGTGCCTATTGCTTTGTTAAATTGACATATCACAGAGAATGTAAATATTTCAGAAGTGCAATGAGAGCAAATAATTTTAAGCATTCCTAAAATATAAGACTATATATTTTGGTGAGTTGTACATTTTCTGTATGAATTTAGCTGAAAAATTTGTGGAAAGAACCTTTGCTATTTATTGATTTTGGGCGGTCTAAACATTTCATTTAATCATAGTTAAAAATTTGATGCCATCTGGTGATAAAAAGAACAATTGTGCAAACTTATCGTACATTGTAATTCAGTATGATCAAAACGTGTAGGCTGACAGAAGGGAGACAAACACTGGTGTCATTTGTGGTGTGTTTCTTTCTCATGGTCACAAACTTTGAGATTTGTTTTCTGGTCTTGTTGAATATCTGGATCTAGCAAGCCATTTCATTGACTATTATGACATTAACCAAACGTGACCAATCATAACCAAGATAATATAGTGGAAATCATGGGCTTGTCAAACCTAAGTCTTGGTAAGCGACTCTGTAATTGGCCGTTCTACATCAACCAATCAACACTTGGTACATAGCTTTCTGTGATTGGCTATTTTGTGCCAACCAAACATTTGTTAATTTTCATATCTAAATGTGCAAGTCAACTAACATCACAGGCTTGTCATAACTATTACAATACTGTTTTGAAAATCAGCTGGCTAGATCAACCAATAAAAGGGTGGTATTTGGTTTCATAATATCTGCATTTGCAATAATAAAGAACAAGCTTATTTAGATTTGGTTAAATTTTTTTATAAGATTTTCATGATATTTTGCTGTTAATTTACTATTTAACTTATAAAGCAAGCTATATTGTTATTACTTGTTATTATTAATTTATGATTCTGCACTTGTATAATAATTTGTGCTATAATTGGTGTCAATTAATTTAGACTAGTGAATCCCACCTGTGACACCACCACAAAGTTGTTTTAGTTTATTTGTATATTTTGACAAAATGTAATTGTTTTTATTACTCTGTTACTTTTAATGAAAATAATATTTTAATGAAGTAACAGCATTGCACTGGTTTTATTTTTGTTAAATATGCCAATAACTATTGAAGATGCTATCATTGTATAAGTACATGTAGGACTACCATTGTGTTTGACAGCAAACCTCTTGTTGGAGGTTTAATGCCGCACTTGAGGTTATTTCACTCATGACTACATGCCCGATGGGTTAAAGAAACCACCCATGGAGACAATCACAAAAAATCAAAAAAAAAATACAAAGAGATCGGCTTCATGTTGCCCCCTATCTCTGGGAGAACTAGAGCACTCACTCTGGGGAACTATTTAAAATTTTACTCATTCCTACTGTTTTGAGTTGTGATTTCTGCACTGTGCTAACTGTATAAGTAGTGGAACCACTGTTATATCACTGTCACAAAGTTTGAGATTTGTTTCCTGGTCTTGTTGAATATCTGGATCGAGCGAGCCATTTATTGACTATTGTCATGTTAACAAAAACGTGACCAATCATAACCAAGATAATATAGTGGAATTCATGTGCTTGTCAAACCTAAGGCTTGGTAAGCTGCTTCAAAACATGATGCTGAATTAAACCCAAATAAACTTTGGTTTAAGTTCACTGATTACAAGTTACTGACAAAATAAATCAAGAAAAACAACATTAGGTTTCCATAATTTATTGATACAAACGTATATTATTTCACACAATAGCTGTCTTGACAGAGGAACAAGCTAGGAAAACTTGAAAATATAACTTTTTCTCAATCTTGAACTGTCCAGCTCTATTTAACATTTCCATATTTATCCCCAGACATGATATCTAAACAAATAACTATTTTCTGATTACAAAAACATTTATTTAGACATTGTGAAATTAAAATACATATCCTTATTTTGACCCCTAAAGTAAATCACAAAAACTGATTTTTATATTATGAAACCATACAAAATGCATTTATTTTGATTTTAGAAAATGCATTTTATTGAATGACTGTCCAACAAAATGGTTTAAATTCCAATCAATTACAAGCAGAATTGTGGAAAGAAAATTGTGTAGAACCAAGAGATGTCTTGATGCAACAAAGACATCCCAGATAAGCCTCTTGTAGCACCTACCCTCCACGAAGCTCCCTCCCAACTGACATAGGTCTACTTTTTCAGAGTCATTGTTTGATTAGGGTTTAATGTCTTACTCAAGGGTATTTCACTTATATGATGACTAGTTGTCCAATTCACAATGTTCCTTCCCAAATTAGGGTGCAAAACCTGGAGTAAAAACCACCCTTGTGATTGCCAGTCACATCATGTGACTCACTATACATGAGGGATGACAGACGGAATTGATCCTGTGAATGGTACATTGAAGTAAGATTAATAAGCTCACTCGCTAACCACTAAGCCACATCGACAGGCCCTTTTAAGAGAAGATCTGCAGAAAATGTTACACTGAAGACCAATCTGGCACTCTGCATCTATTTCTCATACATGATGGAGATGTTCCCCAACACAAGATATGCCAAATGTATTCTTGAATTGTGGGCAATTTCAGTTAAATGACATTTCCTGAAAAATTAGAAAACTGGATTTGTGAAAAAGGCTAAAGAACCTGTTGTTTTTCCAGTCCCTAGATTACAGAAATGTGTATTGGGCATTTTACTACCTCTGTTCTAAAACCAAATTATATAGATGCAGGAGGTAATTAATTTAACTGTTGTTTACCTTAGTGACAGTGAATTTCTGTAATTCATATTTGATTGGAAATAAAACTTAACCTAAAAATATCTTGCTCATGACTAAAATCTTACATAATACTCTTAACATAAAACAGAGTGAGTTTTTCAGAGGAAATACAAATATATATTAACAAATATTAAACATATAAAAAATAATTTTGTTGCACAAAAAAAAAAAAGAGAGATGATATTGTATTACAAATTTTACACACAAATGAAATAATTTGTCCAAAGAAGAATGGAAAACAAATAACATGTATATATGTAAGCATGTAAAAAATAACTAAACAAAAAAGTCAATAAAAAGATATTTTGCACCATAGGTTTAATAAGTTTCACCGGTAGAAGAACAGAAAAATACAGCGAATATAGGAGATTTTCATTTAGATATTCTGTGTGGTTGGGGTGATTTCAGAAATACAGTGAGCTGGACAAACATGTGATGGAAACAATGCTTGGTGTCGCCGACAACCAGCAAAGACAAGACAGGACAATCACAATACGCAGCGACACATTGGTATCATGTGGTGGTTTGCCCCTTCTGTTTTGGGGATTAAGGTTTAACACCATACTTAAGGTTATTTCACTTATATTACGATGTGCCAGCCAAATGAGTGAAGGAAACCACCCTCGATATCACTGGCAACAAATAAAGACAAGTACAGGACAACCACTGGACACAATACAGACCAGCTTCCTGTTCCCCTTTAGCTCTGAAACCACAAAGGCAACATGAAGCTCCCTCCAACCACCAACTGCCACATCTGAGAACCCCTAAAGCTCCCTCCAGCCATAAGGAAACAGAGCTTCACACACCCATTTACCCAGCAACTAGTTTAACTGAATTAACAAAAGGACAAATATGTCGTGATATGTGACACTTTTTTCAGTTTTGAGATCTCTTTAATGAATTACATGATCAGTAAATGGGAAGAGAAAATAGAGCTTTAAAAATCTAGGCACAAATAGAAACCTACTCGGACTTGTTTAAAGATTTAAGTTTAAAGCAATCTTAACATTTTTTTCTTACTTGTGTTTTTTACGAGATACTTTTAGGTTTTTTCACTTGTATGACAACCAATCAGCTAAATGTGTGAAGAACTATTATCACCAACATAAGCAACAAACAAAAACAAAACGTGACACAAAATCACGACAGCAGAATGGCTTTTTACTTCCAAGAGCACCACGGGAACACTATTCCTTCAGTTAAAGAATTGGCAGGAAGATAATACGACTATAAACTTTCTAAAGTTTTTACCATACAATTCAAAAATGTCATTAAACATAGCATATTTTATCACAATTGCTTTTTTAACCAACAGTATCTTTATTTCACACACGAGTGCATAGTTTGTCTAAAATTTATTTGAAATATTTTCCTGATGGGTCACCCAATTTACTTGTTTTTTTGATTCTTGATTGGAGGATTAGGCCGTTTAATAGGTTTTGTTAAATGAGCTGGCACCTCATCGCGTGTGAGTTTTTTTTGTAAAAGTTGCTCGTAATGATACTGGCAACAAAGACAGTACAATTTGTCATCAATAATAGCTCCTATGTGAGCTAATGTTAATTGTTTTAAAACCGACTTTAAATAAAGTATATTCTATTCTAATCCAGAAACAAAAATTTGTCTTCTTGAAGGTAGCGTTCATCCGTCCAATGGCCCATACTCGCGGTTATTTCACTTATGACTTGAGTACCATACCAATGTGTGAATGGAATCCCCCAGTACATCACCAGCAACAAACATACAAACAAATCACAGGCCTCAATACAAGGGAAAATACAAAATCAGTTTCAAGTTCCCCCACACCAGGGCAACAGGGAGTACTCACCGGTCACACTAATGGTATGCTCATTTGTTTGATGGGATTTGACCTCATACTCAAGAGTATTTCACTCCCGAAGACAGATTGTCCATAACTCAGTCAGCCCTGTTTAATCCATGGGAAATGAGAGGATTGTTTGAGGTTCAAAATCATACTCGAGGGTATTTCACTCATTTAACAACACATTGTTCATATCACACTGATCCTTGCATTAATATGACTGAAAACTCATCATATGACTCATTTGTAAACCCGAGGGTTGTTGCATACATCAAAGTAGGATTAGTAGGCAAACAAGCTAACTGTTAAACCATGGCCAAAAACTGAGAGGAAACAATAACAACTTCCTGATATTACTGAAACTGATAAGTGGACTTTACATAACATGGATATCAAAGCATGAAGCTAGTATATCCCATGGGTATCAAAGACTGAAGCCAGTACATCCCATGGATATCAAAGCATGAAGCCAGTACATCATATGGATATCAAAGCATGAAGCCAGTACATCACATGGATATCAAAGCATGAAGCCAGTACATCACATGGATATCAAAGCATGAAGCCAGTACATCCCATGGATATCAAAGCATGAAGCCAGTACATCACATGGACTAGAACATTTTTGGTTTAGATGTATTCATAAAAAGACCACTCGATGTCCCTTTTCATGTCAGAGGTAATAATTTCTCAGTAGTGCCACACTTGTTTAAAAATGTTCCTACGGTAAAGAGATCATACAGACTCAACATTATTTGTTATTTGGAGGCAGTCTTCATTTCTACAGGTTTGGTACAGCTGCACATCGTATCTATATTGAGCTCAATCAGATACGTATTCACATCTACCTGTTGTAATCTAGTTCTGTGTTTAAGTTTATCTTTGTCAGGTAATTTTCATGTATATTGTCTCTTTGAGAGCCTCCATGACCAACATCTATAAAAACAGAATGACTTTATTATACCATTATTAAATAAAGATAGATATATACATGTATGACAAAAATTACTCAAATCCACAGCCGTTTTACAGAACACCGGTACCCCAAAATAAAACTTTTTACAAAATTTGTTCTTCTTAAAAGTACATAGAATATGTAGACAGTGATAGAAAGAAGTACATAAGATATAATAGTACATACTTTGGTTTAATACAAACAATGTGTGTGTAAAAAAAACTTTAAAAATAGCTCAGCACGAGAACATCTTCGGTCTAATGAGTGACTAAGACAGCTAAATGATTTTTTTGTTCAAATATGTTTATACTTCCATGCTAGTTGTTTACAGCTATTCGGACATTCATGACTATATAATACATGTATCTGTCATGTCATATCTTAGCCACAGCCATATCATATCTTAGCCACAGCCATGTGATATCTTAGGCAGAGCCATATCATATCTTAGCCACAGCCATGTGATATCTTAGCCACAGCCATATCATATCTTAGCCACAGCCATATCATATCAGTGAGCACATGTATACCATGAGTGTATCATAGCCATGCCTAAAACATGACCAGATATCAGAGTCATGATCTTACAGCCATGCCCATGCCATACTTTTATCACATACATGACCATAACACAACACCCAGGTCCCTATCATCTGATAGCCATGACAATACCCTATCACGGACATGACTGTATCATAACCATGGCCCTATCATGATCATATCATAGCTGGCCCAACCATGATTGTTTATTTGTTTGATTGGGGTTTAACGGCGTACTCAAGGTTATTTCACTTATATGATAGATTGTCCACTTCACACTGCACCTTGTCTCATTACGGCAGAAAATCTGGAAGAAACCTAGTAACCCATGACTTACAGAACATAAATAAACCCCTCCTAAACAGTTCTTTAATATTCAATTACTAACAAGACAGCTTTCTGTTGCTTCTATCACTTATTCGATGTCTCAACAGTTTAAGTCATGTTCCAGATTCCTGAAAGCTTTGATGTTATTGTTATACAGCAAGGGCTGGGCTGACAGTGAGTAAAATCACTGATCCATAATGGAATAGTAATAAACAAAACCATACAGTTCTAAGTATACACATTTACAAAAGTCTTATATTTGCAAAATAAATATGCAGGGCAAACCAGCGTTTCCACTATATTCATTTAAAAATAAAATATGTTATATTAAACAAAACGGTTAACATACTGAATAGGTTAAAAGCTACATATCAAACTAACTAACTGAATCAATTATGTTTTATTTTCAATTCAAAACATTGTGCAAGAGTTTAGGGTGAGGTTCAACGGTAGGGTTAGGCATAGCTTTAACTGAAATGTAGGACTAACGTTTTTAACCATTTTTTCTGTTTTTTTTCTCTCTATATATATTCACTATTTTTAACACAATCAAAACACAAAAAATATTTTCAACTAAAAACACAGTACATCATTATGTACGATATATATATATATCACACACACAATAAATATGATCAAACAAATTTGGCTGAGTGAAAATATTATTGAAGAAATGCTTTGCTTCGCCATAGTTTAAAACAAACCTATGGATGTGATGTATAACCTGAAAATGAACTCAAAATATTCCCAAATAACAAATATCTGCATCATATTCTTTGTGATGAAACAATAGTATCAAAACAAAATATGGGGGGTAAATTTTGTTTAAGATATAGCAACAACAACAACATCACTGAGCTTTTGTTTTGTAATGGATGTAACCATTGGTCACTCCATTCATATGAGTGCTACCATTTTTGTGTCCATTCATCCCATAGGTTACTTTTGTTGTGCCGTTACTAAGGGATTTAGTGTCTGAATGAACAGTCGATCTGCCTCGCCGATAAGTCTGCACATAGAAATTTCCAAAGAGAATCACCATAGCAACCATATAACTAGACAACAGATACTGGCCCCAGCGTGGAAAGTCACATGGCTGGGTCATAGAGTAAGCTGTGTGTGAAAATGTTATCACAAATTGAATCTGAAATAAATCGAAAATAGATGATTAAATTACTGTAATTTAATAAATGATCAAAACATTAAAAAATTACTAAAATTAATTAGTATAAAATAGATAGTGTAATTTTGTTTTGAAAGTGTATGTGGCTATGCAGCAGTTGTTTTATCCATAGGATTCCTTCTACAGACTGTGTATTTAACAACATTGCATCAGAAATTTTTAAAGAAACTGCATAAATATAATATTTGACCATGCGAGTCAACAGGGAGCATTCCTTCAAACCTTGGGTCGAACCTCAAACTATCATAGCCCTATCATGAACCTTGGGTCCAACTGAAAGGCATCATCAACCCTATTCATCTGCTGTGGGAGTAAATTGCTGGGGATTTAACAGTTTGATTGTTCAATTGGGGCTTAATACAATACTTCAGGTTATTCACTTATGATGGCATGCCAGCCCAATGGGTGTAGGAAACCACCCCGATACCACTGGTAACAAACAAAGGCAACACACGACAAATACAGAACAATCACAAAGCATCACAAACAAATCGGCTTCATGTTGCCCCTTCACTCTGAGGGCAGTCCGACACATGGCTAAATACAGCACACGGGAGCTTGATCTTTAAAGAGATATACATGATGGTATTAGGCAAATACTGAAATCAGCAATTTCACAATGGGATGAAAGGGGATAAGCAGTCAGTTTATTGGACAATTACTGTTGGTGATGTGGGGCTGGTGATATAAAAAGTTGAGAATACTCAAGTCCCAGTCGGTGCTCAATCTCTGGAGATCATGCTACTATTAGTTATGCTCCTAATCAGTGGTTTTAAACATTGGAGCAGGTTCTTGACAAGGTGCAAAATAACTGAACATTACAACATGTTAAGTAGCCTAACAATAAAGGTCAAATGTACCATGCTGATTTTGCCGGCTATTTCAAAAGTGATATGTCTGTCACTGGAACAAAGTCAATTGCTGATAAACCCATCAGTGAACAGGATATCTAAATCACAAGAACAACTTACTAATTGAAATTTAGTGATGTACTTCTTCCACCAGAGCTTTTCTCTCAGTGAAGGGATAGCGGAGAGTCCATAATATGAATACATTACCACATGTACGAGACAGTTCAAACAGCTGCCGAAATAAGCTGAAAACAAATAGAAATAAAATGACACGTTAATGGGCGATAAGTTTATAATAGGTCTAGGGTTTGACGAGACTGTTAATCTGTTTACTCCATTGCTGTTCAATGCCCTGCTCAAGGATATTTCCTTCATATGTAGTGTAATTTTGAAAGTGGTAAAGTTTGTTTGTTTGTTTGATTGGTGTTTAACGTCGTACTCAAGGGTATTTCACTTATGTGATGACAGATCTCCACTTCACACTGCACCTAGCATTAATACGGTGGAAAACCGAGAGGAAATCTCGTAAAAACCACCCTCGCTCAGATACCTGAAGGTCGACAGGCGGACTCGAACCGGTGAACAGTAAATCGAAGCAGGCTCAGTTTAGGAAGCGCGCACTCTACCACTAAGCCACAACCACGGGCCTGAAAGTGGTAAAGAATAACCAAAACAATGTGCAATGCTCTGAGGGATGGTTGATTAGGGTTCAACATCATACTCAAGGGTATTTCACTTATAAATAGGACAGATTTTCCCTTAACTAAATGGGGATCAAGACAGAGGAAACATAGTACATAAAAACAAAAAAGCTGTTACCACTTACATCAGCTTTCTAAAAATGGTGGAAAACTAGGAGGAAACCAACACTGGCAGTCTGCTAGAGGACAAGAAAACCATTGGAAAAATCACAGACAAAATCGGTGACCACTGAGCCACAGCTGTGCATGTTTGTTGGTTTGATTAGGGTTTAACGTCGTACTCAAGGGTATTTCACTTATATGACGACAGATTGTCCAGTTCACACTGTTCCTTGCGTTATTACGGTGGAAAACTGAGAGGACACTCATAAAAACCACCCCTTGCTTTGCGGAGCCACATCATGTGACTCACTCATATGCCGGAGGGTCAACAGGTGGACTAGATCCCGTGAACGGTACATCAAAGTAGACTTTAGAAAGCGTACTTGCTAACCCACGGCCGAGCCCCAGCTGTGAGCTATTGGCACGATAACGTTACTGATTTAGAGCATTCTCTTGGTTATGTAAAATTATGGGCTTAGCCAAAAATCAAAAGCATGGTGTCCAAAATGTTAATTTTGCTAAATTAAGGTGTCCATATGAGGTTATTTTTTAGTTCAGGATGTCCAAATGAGGCAATTGTTCAATTCAAGGTGTCCAAATGAGGCAATTGTTCAATTCAAGGTGTCCAAATGAAGCAATTGTTCAATTCAAGGTGTTCAAATGAAGCAATTGTTCAATTCAAGGTTTCCAAAATGAAGCAATTGTTCAATTCAAGGTTTTCAAATAAGGCAATTGTTCAATTCAAGGTGTTCAAATGAGGCAATTTTTCATTTCAGGGCGCCCAAAAGACGGGTGGACACCCCTCTGCCTAAGCCCTTGGGCAAGTGACACTCTTGTAAGAATAGTGTAGAAAACGAAACTGAAAATGAACGTACACAATCCTCCGGGAATAAACATCATCACCCACCACCAGATGTTTAACATACTGGCATGGTGGAATACGTGAAGAAACGTTATTTGTCTATCCTTCTTACGAACCACCATCAAAACCGTGTCCATCAGCTCGATGGCCTTTGAGAAAAAATACCACCATAACACTTTGGCCATCTGAAACAGATTAGGATTACGTTATTAAATGCTCAGTGTAAACTTTACCACATGTTTGTGATTGTTTTGTTCGAATAGGGTTTAATGACGTACTTAGGGTTTATATGTATCAATTATATGTGACAGGTTGTCTACTTCACACTGTTTCATGCCTTATTATGGTGGAAAACCAAGAGGAAACCTTGTTAAAACTACCACCGCTGTTGCCAGAGCCAGATTATGGGACTTGCTCACTCATATACCTGATGGTAAACAGACTCAATCCCGTGAATGGTACATGGAAGAAGGATTAGTAAGTGCATTTTTGTGATGTTGACAAAATAAACTAGAACCATAAAGATTCTTTAAGGGTCTGGTGACAGCTATAGGTGTGATTGTTGTATTCTATAAATTGTTGTAAATTGTTAGGTCGTGGTTACTCTCAATAAGCATCTGTTATATACAAGTCCTTTCTTTGTAGTGTCCAATAATTGAATGCCCATTTCAAGGACTGCAAGAAAAGAGTTTATATTTTAAGATCCAATTAAACTCCTCTTCTACAAGGTGTTACTGGTCTAAATCTTCACAGACTTTCATTGGTTGGTTTGTTTGTTTGATTGGGGTTTAACATAGTATTCAAGGGTATTTTACTTATAAGATGACAGATTGTCCACTTCAAACTGCACCTAACCATATTACGGTGGAAAAACCGGCAACGTTATTTAGCAAAGAGGAGTCACTCTGTTATCATAACTCAAAACCTCCGTATTGGTTTCTTTTACAGTGACCCTGTTCTGGCTATCACTTTTTGTCAGCCGATTAAAAGAAAAAGATTTGTATATATAAATACCCATGGATTATTGGATGTTTTTGTAAAACAAAACTGAAAGAGATTTATAAACGATTTTTTCAAAATTATATTTGTGCTTAGACTGATGCTTCAATGCTTGATTTCAACAGTTCAATGTGAAGGTAGATTGACTGATTGGTGTTTTACTCCGCGCTTCAGGGTATTTCACAAATATTTAATTTAATAAGAGAATTTATATTGACAAAATAAAAAGCACAAGCACTCTTACTGAATTTTATAGATTCATGCTTAAAACTACTGAAGTTATTCCATAGTACCAGTCAGTCTCAAGGTGAGCACTGACTCTTTCATGCCTAAGCAAAACTTAAAAAATCTTTAGAAGTGATATTTACTGCATACCTAAATGTAAATATGGATTTTATTTCCAGTAAATGTCATCTATGTATAGAGATATAAGAGCTTATCCTTTTTGAAAGTGAAAATAATGTGAAGTCAATTTTTTAATATTAAACACAAAAATTACAGGTTGGTTTCCAAATTACTAAAATTTTTCTTAACTGTGCTCACTAGAGTATAAAATACATTTTGTTAGTTTGTTTCTTTCGGGCTTATAACCTCGTATTCAAGGGTATTTCTTTTAAATGACCAAGGATTGTACACTTCACACTGCTCCTTGCCAATTAAGATGGAAAACCAGAGGGAAACATTGTAAATTGAAGGATCAGAAAGTGCACATGCAACCACTAAACCACAGCCACTATATAAAATATAAATTTTAAAAGATATATAGGTAGTCGAAAAAAAAAACCTTTATGGTTCTAAGGTGACCTTTTTCTGAATGCCTTTCTTTTATAGAAACGACTGACCACAGAATAGTACATCAGCTCTGTGTAAAAATTCATGCCTGAGTGGTGACTATAAATAGTTTACAGGAAATGACAGAAGACCTGTGATGGGATTGATTGGTCTAACTGCAGACATCTGTGTATGCATGTAAGGAGACTGGTTGGTGTTACTGATGACAGCTGTGTTTAAGAACAATAAACATTCACACCAAACAACAAAATAATGTGTAAACTTTTGCTCTGTTGGAAAAATTGTATGCCTCGATTTCTGTGTACAGTATATTGCCCTTACCCAGATGGTGCTATAATTGGCATTTAACCTTCTCGTTTAAAACACCTGATAAATAAATCAAATATCAAATAAACCATTTTTGTTCAAACTCACTCGTGTTTCTTTGGGGTCTGTCCAGGAGTTTTTATTATATTTAGCACAGAAGAAGTCATATTTTGCATCATATGCACACAAAATAATCTGAAAGTAAAAAAAAGACAATATTATTTATGAAAGTCTAATTTAGTTACTTCATATGCCTAAAATCTTTATTAAAAAATCAAAAGCAAATGCAATATTTTCGCCCCTTGCTGTTAAATCTATGCAGAAAACAAGTCTCATGTTTTAGCGATTACAAAAGTGAAAAAGTGCACTCCGAACATACTTCACTTATACGGAGAAGTAAAGTACGACCACAGATCAACTTAATATTAAATAAATCAAATGCAACTCCAACTGACTTATTTTTTTATTCTCTGAGTAGCCATCATCAGGAATATAGCTTCATCATATTTGTACATCACAGGCACATCAACCATACACTTGATGGCTACATAGAGAACGGAAATATAGAATATGAAAAATGACTTCAATGTTCGGAGTTGCACTTGCATTTATTTTATTTTAGCCGGAGAACATAAAAGCATAAACTTATATTTTTTTGGGATTCAAGTTTACAGTCTTTTTGAAAGGTACTGGGTATTTCACCTAAATGAAAGATGGATCATTTCACACTGTTCCTTGTTTAAATACATGTACAATATGAAGTTTCATTGAATATTGAACTCCACAAATTTTTTCCCCATAAAATTTGTCACGCCTTTAGAAAATAAAACTAAAAAAATAATCATTGTCAAAGGCTTCCCTGCGATAAACTCAACATCTGGCCAAATCGGCCAATTGGCAACAATGTTGCTCAATTGTGTTGCACTGAAAGCCATTATCTAGAGTGTACAGTATTGAAGAACCTTACCTCTACAAACATATATATGGAGAGCATAACCAGCCCTATGTTGTAAACAACTAAAAATGATGCAAGGTGTAATGGTTGCCTGTTTTTCATGAATCGCGGCCCTAACAGGACTATTGCGATGTAGGTAAGTGTTAACATCCATACAGGGATAGGGGTTCTCCAACACAAGAACCAGGTCCTCGAACGTGGATCTGGAAATATAAAAAAGATAAGTCAATTCTCATTCTTTAAATCTAAAACAAATTTCTTTACTGTCAATCTGTTAATAGCTAAAGATAAGTTGATATATAAAATATAAAACTAGGAATTAAGATAACATTTGGCATCTTTACCGCTTATATGATGGCGATTTTAAAAACAGTCAGCCAACAGGTTTTCTTTATCATCACGTGATGTTTTACCTAGGAAAATGATCATAAAGTTAATGATGCACCTGATTACAGAAGGGTTTCCATTCACTAGCTCTGAGAGCAACTGGACAAAAACACCTGACATTGTTGGAATCCGGGTATTCATTTTAGCAAAGGTAATATTAATAAGATTGTTTGTTTGTTTGTTTGATTGGTGTTTAACGTCGTACTCAAGGGTATTTCACTTATATGACGACGGAC
>JARFOD010095667.1:0-17161 GCA_031763545.1 Mopalia muscosa | reverse complement strand
ACGTGTGATACAAATAGAGAGAAAGCTCTAACTGCTATATTGTTCAAGATATATATCTCTGTAGACATTGATATCCCATCAGGAGACAAAATCCTCAGATTCTTCGGATGAATGTCATCCGTGAGTGTCCTTCTCTGTTACGATCTTCCGTCTTAAAAGACATTCCCTTAAAGGTTATAGCTGTAACAGGAAAGCACACCTGGCACAGTGTTTAGGTTTAACTGCATTACTGCAAGTCTTTTAGTATCGAACACATTTAGTGCATCTTTCAACAAGGACATATTCCACGTTAAGTTTGCATCTCCTATTGTCGTGATGAGAATACGTGATTGAAGTATATGGCTATGTATGTGTTATAGACTTCTTTATGCTAGGACTAAGAAAGATAGTTTCCCCATGCCATAATAAACCATGACATCACTATCAGGCGAGCGCTGGTTTTCAACCATGGACGTAATTTGTGGCTACAACCAACGTTTGTTAATTATATGGCGAAAATAGCATCTACTTATCCGATGGGGATATCTGAGTATACTCGAATGCAGTTTGGGCTTACAACGCACCAGCAACATTTGATAGTTTATCAAAGCAATGCCTCGACGATGAACTGCATGTTTGGAACAGTACTCGTGTTTAGTTGACATAAAAAATCTTTTCGAAGACTGTTGGTGAACACTTTGATCATCAAGGGTTCGTCTTTAAGCCGACGCCGATTCATTTATTAAAGGTGATATGGCAGGAAGTGCAATTTTGTCCGGAAGATGGTACGATTTATGGTAGGCTACATATTATATCACGGAATGAAATTGCTACCGACCCAGAGAAGATGTTTTACCAAGTGATTTATCAACCGTGTAGCACCCCTGCGTCCTTGTACGATAAAGATTTTCAAAAGCTCAATTTTCTAGGACAAGCCAGGTTGTTTAAACATGACAGCGGACAGTTTGTCCAAATACGCCTCGCAAGATACAGTATCCGCTTATACAGAAGAGGTAACTAGTCTGTTCATGATGGAGGCGCTAACAACAGACTTGCCCATGGAATTGGGTTTGGAAAACTTGCACCATGCCACAGTTTGCAGCAGAGTCGATCAGCACGGTCATCAGGGGGATTAAACATACATGTCTGTAAGCCAAACAACGATTATACTGGCCGAGAATGTGGCAAGAAATCCAGAAGTACTGCAGTGAATGTGAGAGGTACAACATATGCAACTAAGCTACCACATTACAAGCCCAATGCATAAATGTGTTGAAAGTTGCCGCCATAAACTTCACAGGTCTTGAAAAGAGTACAAATGGTAAGGACAATGTTCTCATGTATCACAGACGTCTTCTCGAAGGACATTGCAGTAAGACCAAACAGTATCAACAGTTGCCAAAAACTCTTTGAAAGATTCTCCAATGGTAAGCCATGACTCTCAAACATGGTAAGACGAAGCCTTACCATCCCCTAGGCAAAGGACAAGCAGAACGCTTTAATTGTAAACTTCGCGACATTTTT
Organism: Mopalia muscosa; assembly: GCA_031763545.1. Lineage (NCBI taxonomy): Eukaryota > Metazoa > Mollusca > Polyplacophora > Chitonida > Mopaliidae > Mopalia > Mopalia muscosa. The sequence goes on along the minus strand of JARFOD010095667.1, from coordinate 15,658 downwards.
AGTACCCTGCCCGAGCATTAGAAAAATAGATGGTCAGGACATTAACCAGAAGTGACTTACGCCTACGGCGTCACCCCAAAAACTTTTACAGGTACCTCACCTTGCTTTCGTTCATTCGGTGTGATCCTCGTCTCCCCGTATATCTTCTTTTGGGTGAGCATGAAGAAGAATCGAAGACAGAACTGGACATCGGTGGATGGCTATCAGAACATCAAAGATCGCTTACAAGAACATAGATGGCGTAGGGAACATAAGATACAGAATTATCGGAAACCAGAGATCTACAATATCGGAGACATTGCAGATCCATAAAAATAAATTGTTGTTGTTGAGAGCCGATGGTTCTGGTGACCACAGCGCAATACACAGTACAGATGGCCCTACATAATATCGTATTTTCCGTCCTGCCCTCATCGGAAACTGCAACAATTCCAGTAGCTCATTAACAGACTATATACACTCCGATTGTGATGACTGACACCAGCCATTCAGATTATACTATCCTAGAAGTTATTCCTGGAATTACAACCAAGAGATTCCGAATGCACCAGAGTTCCTACCGATTGCTGTGGAACTGATTATAAACCCAGGGAAAAGAAACCAGTCTTATATCGATCTGCGAGAGACACCAAAGGGCATCACTCCAGCATACATTATCTGCCGAAATCAAGTGCAACGTCACAGAATACAAGTTCTGACATACCGTACTAACCAAAAACCAGAATACAATATATAGTTACAAGACGTAGTTATTTAATGGACAGCTTCTGCAAATCAAGAGCTGGTCAGTTTGACGTGTTTTGCACTCATTTTTTGATAACTTGACTAGATAACTGATTAAATTCATCACAATGTTTTTAATCTAACTATTATGTACATTTTCGAACCGTTTCCATATTTTCATTGCATAGAGTTTATCTTCAGTAAATTCTTATGCATGTTTTTTTTTCGAGTGTTTTCCTTGCACAGAAGTTTAGCTTCATTTTAAGACATTATAGGCTTACGAAGTCAAACAACAACTGCATCAGAAAATACATAACATTTTCTTTCTAACCCACTGAACAGATATTTTTTACGGTTTTTTTCTAACAGCATTTTTTTCACATTACTGTTAGAGCGTTTTTGTCTAATTTCAATTATTATGTTTATGTGAAAATCGTCCACACAAAATGCATCCTTTAGATGTACCAATTTCACATCTAACCCTTGTCAAAATCAGCCATATGGACTTACATTACACAGCCGCCTGTTTTCAAGCAATGGATCAAGAATATAAAACGGAAAAACTTCACTCTCAAAAGATAGTCTATGCTGTGTTTTGAACACTTTCTTCCTAGATGTTTTGAAAACATTAAACCGCTTTATTTCGCCATATGTCCAACTGCGAAACATGTCACAGAAAAGAAAACCCAGATGAAGTTTAACAAGTTATAAGGAACAACAACATCTCGCTCGACGTGCCAAAACTGATAGAGAAAAATAAGATCTTTAAGATTGAGTTTTAACGTTTATTTATTTAACCTGCGTCGGAAAATCCCAAATAAATAAGACAAATTAAAATAATACCTGATTGAATTATAGTTTGTTTAAATTTTCTTGTCTATGTTCTACAGTATGTGATCGTATCATTTTTCTTTACCAAGCGGAATCTGAAAGCTGATATGTTATTGTATTGAGATACCGTGTTAACTTCAAAAGCCTTTCGCTTTAATCAATGGGCCATTGGTTGTTATTTTTCTAAGGTAACATTGTAACCACTGCACTGTGTATAGTTATGCTCATAACATACTACGTTTTTTTTAAATATATATATACACTATCAGCTAAAATGGTCAGTAGTAGGCCTATATATATATATATAGCGTATAAGCCGCTGCATATTAGATTGTATATGTATAGAATGTACTTGTTAGGTATACAACATGGTTGATTAATCGGAATTATACTATTAGCCATTTTACCATTCTTAGCCTTATAACATTTAGGTTATATGTAAGATTGCTTTTTAAATGTGCTTGTAGTATATTACTTATACTACATAACGATTGTCCTATCAAATAAGATAATTCGAATGCTCAGATTCTTTTATAGATCACTATGTGAGAATGTCAATCTAATTGCTCGATCAATGCAAATAAAGAATTGAATTATATGCTAATAATCTAAAAAGTAGTTTGTTTGTCAGTTGTAGTTTAACAACAGGTTTATTTTGTTTAATAATCAGAAAACGCGGCCTTCTGGGCTTTTAGCTGCCGACCAATCAGCTGTACTTTTTCAGCCTTTCAGTTCTTTCAGACATGGTATAAGTTCCATTATGAAAGATGAAAACGTACGTTGCAGAAGAAGCCATCGCATAGCCTTATCAACCCCTTCCACCTCTTTAATACTTTCTTGTGATAGTTGTCTCAGTCGCCAGCTCCAGGATTGTTAGGGTTTGGTAGTAAACAAAATATATAATGGACACAATGGCAAATCAAATTTTAATTTAAAAACCTACATGTTATAGCCGTACGGAACGGTATTTGGCTTTAAAGTTCAAGATTTATTGGATTCAAAATAATACCTTTATTTCTTTATAATAATGTTACCGTCGTCACTTTAGCAGAAGCAGAAATTGATAAACAATAAAAATAATATATAGGCTTGATTGAACCATCGACCATCTGTTTTCCAGAGTTACTATATGCGCTTTCCGGACTTTATCTGTGTCAAGAGTTGGACCATGTAGTGGTATGTATTTTAAAACAATGCTGCGGAATACCGTTGTGATGTGATTTAAAAGTTTTAATCTTTTTATCCAAATGTTACAATATTTCAAACTTGTCGTTAGTAAACTAGAGTACTAATTACAAATCGGTGTAATAAATGGTTCTTTACTTTAAGACGTTTATATATATTTTATAAGATCTGCTCTTGCAATTTAGTTAAGATATCAAATGTTGCCAGCAAATGTAAAGACATACACCGAGATCGAACCTTGAGATTTGTTGAGATAACTTATGCCACTCTATTAAAATATAGTTGAGATCGCAACGTGAAATTTGACATTTTTCATGCTTTATAAGTTTTTTAATTAAATCACATAGTAATTTTTGTAACTGCGCAATAAAGTACACAAACAGGATTTTGATCTACTTTAATTCCAGTATTCTACGACAACCGTTTCTACCAAGTTACTGTTGAAAACATCACTTTTGTTAACTTTGACCGGACATGACGTCACACTCAAGCAAAACCAGTAAAGATTGTGTACTCTTGAAGCCGAAAATTCGTGATCACGTGACATATTTTACCTACCATATCTATGACAATAATGAGGTCATTAACCAATTTCTCAAATTATTGATCGCTGTATTTTCGCTGTATGCGTGTTAAATTTCAGAGCTATTTGTTAAACCGATTTGAAGTTTTTATTATATTAAGGAAATAAAAGAAAATCAAAATGGCGGTAAATTTATATCAACATTTAAAATTATCTCGAAATAAGGAGTGAGTCGATTTAGATACTGATTACATCATATTAGCATTTTACGTATACCTTAGTTAGTACAGAAGAAAGTCAGAGAAGAATCTCATCAATTTCAATAGGCCTATGTCCTTCAAGAAAACCCTGAAAGCTATAATTAATTCGTCCGTTTCAGGAAAATACTACCATAAGACTGCAGCATTGTCCAGATAAGGTGCGAAATGTCGTAAAAATAACAAGAACAACATCAGAATTGTCTCTAATCTACCATTTTAGACTAGCTTCAGTACGCCTTACTACCAATACAAGTGCGCCATAATTTATAGAAGTTAAACATATAAAAGTACGAATAGTAGTTTTGGTCATTTAGGCAGTGGCTGGCTATTTGTGTGAATGAGTTGTCAACATTTAGCCTTACTATTGACGATTCGTTTCGAGTGGCATCCTGCTTTCCAAAATTGCTTTTAATCAGATTTAAGTGACTGAATTAGAGAGTTAACACTATCAAGCGTGTTTAGAGACAATCCCATATATTCCCGATGCTTGGAATTTGTTTTAGTCACTAACAACTTGTCACTGTTCAAACCAGTGATTTGAGCTGTGACGTAGGCAAGGGAAACCCCATTCGGAACAATCCGGATAATGACGGGTCCAATCCGGTGATACACGAACGGTTGCTAGATTGGGAAACTCAAAACTGCGACAGGCAACTTTAACGAAAGTTCTCTAACAAAGCCGTCCTCAGACAGCGAATTTAGCAATGGTCAGTTATCTTATCACCACAGCCCCATGTCGACGAAAGTGACACCGATAATGTTGAAACTTCAAAAACAATTATGAGAAACTCATAAGAAATTTGACATTCTTAAGTCTTTTGCTATAATACATCAAATACAACGTGGCACCAGCTTTAGGAATTCTGTACATCTTTATTGACGAATCGAAAAAAAAATCCCGAACGACTCTAGGGAATAACAAAATGGTGGCACTTCACTTTGATCTTATCCAAAAGGTCGAGAAGCGATACAAAATGGTGGCGACGTTTCTCTCTCTCTATATATAGGTCACGTGGTATAATCCCCTGGTTACGTCACTCGAGAATAGCTCAGCTGTCACTATTCATAAAAGTTACATGTTCTAATCCTAGTTTCTCCATAGGTACGTCGATTTTTTTGAATGAAAATAGACTATTTTAATAAATTTTCTAAGTATCAACCATGTGGGAATAGCTTTAAGTTAAATTTCGATCATCAGTTGACTTCTTATGAAATATGAATCCATGTTACACTAGTATTATATACTTCTTATTCACTAGTGATACGGCTGAACTATAATTTTTACAAACGTTTAAACATGATGAAGTTCATGTTTGCACTCATTCTGAATATTAACACTAGTTGACATCCACCAGTTAATTGTAGGGTGAAATATATATATTTTTATTTTGGAGAAGCGTAGGAAAATATATATGCAGGTTTGCTTACCCTCCTGATCCTAATTGGCCGTACACAAAGGACACGAGAAATGGTAAAATATATACTATTCCGAATAGTGGGGATATACCTAGACAAGACTTTCGGCCTGCTTTTTGCATTGCTTATGTTCTGAAAAATAATTTTTGAAAAAAAATCTATTAATGTTTACATTTATAATTTACTCGTTTTTTAAAATCTACATGAATGTGATATAAAAACTTAATGACCAATGGTGGGGTTATAAAGAGATACGATTCTACCCTGATTTTGTTCGTGTTTTAAATCTACATGAATGTTATATTAAAACTTAATGATCAATGGTGGGGTTATAAAGAGATACGATTTTATCCTGTTTTTACTCCATCCATTTTGATTTATGCGCACTATTATATAAATCTTATTTGTTTTATCCAATTGGAATTAAAACAAAATATATCAATGATTGGTTTTAATTTCAAGAACATTGGATTTTCGTTTTGAATAAAGAAGTAATCCGTTCTGAAAGAAAGTTATTCAACAATTCCAGGCCATCGACAATGAAATGATCGAATAAGTGTGAATATTTGTTTTTTCTTATAAGGGTTTCAGCAACTGAAATGTGTAGGAATAACCGAAACGTTCGAAACATATTCACATTATTAAGTGGTACTACATATTTTAGAATTTCTAACAACAGCAGTATAAGATCATGAACGTTAATGATACGAATAATATTTCTTTCTGCGCGTAATACCGAACTTTTGAAATTAGATGACTTTCACATTTTTCTATAATTAATACATGGCAAAATAGCAAGTACTATCGAATAAAACAAGTTCGTTTGCTTTAACATTATTTCACACAAATTATCACCGGATCTTTCCTATCAGATTTTAAAACCTTTCGAGCGTGGGAGCATGCATGCCACCATTCAGCATCAATATCAAGAAAAACTAAAATTATTTAAAAAGTCTCTCTCTGGCTGACCAAAAATAAATGCTTCAAGAATGTGATAAAAAGTACTCACCTGGTAACTAGCAAAAATAGTGAAAAAAAGTTTTTTGATAATCTCATTTAATGCCCCAGTATGTGTATTCACATTGTCCTCCCAACGTTGCTTGTCATCGTCGTACACTCTCTTCTTCTCGTTACTGTCACTATACCTTCTACTTCAAACAAAGTCTCGAATTCCTAATTGAGATCAGTCGCATTTACACATTTACAAGACACTGAAATTTGGCGGGAACCCAGCGATATGTATTATAGATTGATTAACAATTTATCAATGTCCTATTTGTCGAGTATCAGTTTGTACTATTTGTTCCTGGTATTTATATAACGGCTAGTTTTTTGTCTAAGAACATAATAAGACCAGCATTTTATAATTCTGAAAGGCAGTACTTTTGTGGCTACCATCTCTGGCATATCTTTGGGAAGTATATTCCTCTTAGAGCAGAAATCGCGAATTGGTTTTTAGAGGCTTCTCTCCAGAGTTTCAATAATTACCGGCATCGAAAAGTGAAATACTCTTGAGAACAACATTACAACCCACTCAAACCAGCAAATTGCAATTATTAGAGTATTATTGTTCTTTCATGTTAGGGAATAACTTATAAATTTGAACAGTGAAAAATAAATTTGGCGTAATGAGACGACTTTATAAACAATACCATCCTTATAAAGGTTGACCTGTAAATGTTACGTTAAACATAGAAGTTGATGTTTTGCCAAATCGGTTTAAATATTGAAAAAATGTACGTACCTTTTGGCATATACAATTATAGCAGTATAAGGACCATTGTTAATGTTCAGGAGGAATAGTAAATAATATATAGGACTGGCGATTGTCCAGTGACTAGTGTCTTCAATAATACGATGCTGTGTGCTTTGTATGGGAGTATGTCCAAAGTCATTTCGCAGTTGTAGAAGAGAAAGGAACTGTTATGGACAATGATAGCCGTATTTCGGCTTTTAAAAAAAAAAATTAAAATATTTATACCCATGTTATATGGCTTTCGTGACGTCAGATAGGCAACATATACAACAGTTTGCAGTGATAAAAGCAACTCATGTTGTGCAGACGAGGGTGTTCAACTAGTCGTAATTTTGTATTTTATAATCAATATTGATAACGATAACTAACTGGGAAAGGCAGTTTGACTAATCAAAACCGATAAGTACCGTAATCTCATGCTCTAATTAGATAATCTCCCTAAGGCGAATAATAGATCTTAGGCTTTCCAAGTGCCTGCCATAGCTGTTTAACAAAAACCCAGCCTAGTACTTGCCGTTCAAAAAACTATAGTACCAATGAGATGACTGGTCATTTCCGTTGTTATTGTAATACTGATCTCCCAAAAAGGTGGGCTGTCAAAATAATCGTTACGTAATGTCACTAATCTATTGCCAAAAACCGCACCAATCCGAATATTAGTAAAAGGAGATAAACAACAAAAGTAATTGCACCCTTTCACTCAGGCAATTCAAACGGTCTCCTTACTGGGGAATATATAATAGGTAACTATTCGCAATACACACACAGCGTTAACTTTGACAGCCAATCAATTATAATCAGTCAGCCAATGCCTTTAAGCATAGAGCCAATGCCGTTTACAGCCAACCAATGCCTTTGTATAGAGTCGATCTCGAGATACAATATCGATCGACTATCTTTTTTAGAATGGAACAAGTGTAATCAAGTAGCGCTATTTAAGTGTCGTGTTATATAGCTTGTTAATAAAACTTGAGGCAGTGACATAATGGGGACTCTTCAATATTTGACTTCATTGGACGCATTGAGTATAAGTTTTTATCAGTTCTACATTATGACAAAACAACACAGGGGAGTTGGTTTTGATGTGACCTTAATGTAGATGGTGATAACTAGTAGGTCCTTAGAGGTTTCATATACATGTACTTTTATGCTCTTATAGATCTTCGCAAAGGACGTTACGGTTGTTAAGGTAGGCCAAAGGTATACCAAAGGTATTTTCACGCTTTCAGATAAAATTGAAGATGGCCCAGTGCTTGAAAAGGCAACATTAAAACAATACCACTGGTATTGGCAAGGATTACATCACACAGGTCTGAAATTTCAGAAATTGTCATGGAAAAAATACTTTCAAATTCCATGTCTAGTAAGAATATCGTTTCCAATATCTGGATTGAATGCACACTTTTTGGTTTTGCTTTTAAAGCGGGGACGGACTTTTTGGGGTTTGTTGTTGGGGGAGGAGGGGTTGGGGGAGAGGCTTGGGTAAGTGGGGCAGGGGGCGGGGTGTGAACTTCTATGACAAGACAAGAGAAAAACACAATTTAACTGAAATCAGATTTAAATCAGCTCCTCGGCGCTGATTGCTGAATGTAGCTCTGAGAAAATTATATAGAAAAGGATGTTGACTGAGCGACCAATCACAGTGCTGTTTCCAACCGTTGGTAATGTTTATCAAGAATATCCTTTTGACCATGGAGCGAAACTTACAGGCCTGCATGTGTGCGCTTTTCGCTGTTACCTGGATTTTTGTTAAACGTCCTTGAATGCTGTTAATTGTAAGGTTTTTTTTCGAAAATCTACAAATGGACAACACTGCACAAAGGGGCTAAATTATAGATCCGACTTTAATCAAACTGGAGTTGATTCAATCTGATCGAACTCGGACGCATATGTTTCGCCGTATATGGTCACAAGTTGCGTTTAGATGAGGCAGATTTAAAAGTAAACTGCATTCAATGGCTTTAGGCGCTAAAAGGGTTAATGTAAGATCAGCGATGTTATTGTCTAACAAAATAAACGTAGCATATAAATATCTTGCTTGACATAAAGGTGACAAGTTTTTAGGAACAACCCTGTAGACCAGTCAATCGATCCCTTTTGGCATATTATTTCATCATACGTATATAATTATTTTAAGACGTAATTCTACCTGATGTTTATCACATAGGTGAGGAATTAACGAAAACTTAATTTACAACTCTTTGAAAACATTTTGTGTTAACTTTATTATAAAATCATGGTAGGTAGCTCGGTTTTTTACTTTGCCTTAATTTCGTATTAATTTTGAGGTCATCGACACCCAATTGCTTTTAAAATTCACGTACGATATTTTAACTTCACTTTTTATTTCCATATACTCATAATTCTGTTCTATGATTTTTTTTAGAAAATATAAAAATTACGTATATGCATTCATAGTGAAATGTTATTAATTAGACTGAAATTTCTCAAGGTATTCTTATTAAGTACATTGACAAATTTGAAAGAATTTGGTTAGCTATTCAAAATGGCTTTAATGAATTTTGTATTATATCAATTGTATTGCTTAAGATAATTTTTATTATATCCGCTAAACGCTCAAACGAATTTTGATTAACTTATTGAAACACTTTCGGATATTTTCGGGTTAAATACAGGTTCAAACGTGCAAGCACAATGCAAAGTCGTCGAACGGCTTAAATATCACTGAGTACAACAGTTAACATCAATCCATTGAAAATACTACTCCAATCAAGCTACTTATACTATGTCCCCATGGGGACAAATGATCGGGTGTAACTGATTATGTAGAGATAGTCATCTTCCCATTGGACTACTAAAAAAAAACAATCAGCCGATCAGAAAGTCATTTACACAACAAAGTCCACAACAAACAAGTGTGACGTCGCTGTCAGTTAATGCGTCAGTGATGATGTCATGACTCTTTTAATGGGACAAAGGTCTTGCGTGTATATAACATGGTCATCTTGAGTTTAGACCGCCCCTTTCTTATTTGAAGAAATCTCCAATCTGATTGGGTGTGGTAAAGAGAGGTCACCCGAAAGTAGCTGTTGTATACTCTAGTTAACTCAGTTTTTTTCAATGGTATAGAATAGGGGGGTCTAGTCGGCTTTGATATAAACCACGATCCTTTTATGAATTGACATTCGGTAAATTACAGTTAATTGTGGGGTTGTCATCTTGAAAATTATAACTGTATAAATACATCGGGAGTTTGTACTGATGTTGTACATACAGAGCAGTTAAAGAGACTTGGAAAATAAAAAAATTACTGCTCAATAACTCGTTCAAATTAACTGATTCAAACGCGTTTATCAACCAATGAAAATGGACGCTCGATCACGAAACAACTCAGAAAATAAACCGCAATTTGCTGATTGAACGCAATTTTGTGACTGGCGTTTCACGTTTTGAAAAACCTGCTAATAAGCTCCCTTTATGACAAAAAGGGAAAAAAAAAGACGCATACAGGATTGCAATTCCGCCTGCCAAATGTTGCCGCAAATTGAACATCATACTTTTTGAAATTTTCTATGCCACTTTCGTCGGCTAAAAAGGGGACAGTCTCATCATATCTGCCTTATAATACCTTACAATCATCTTCTCTAACACTCTGCATGTATAGGGTTGGCGTCTATGGACGTATCTTAGAGGTATGCTTCTGGTTAAATTATCCTCTCATTCATAGGTATAGCTTGTATGTATAAATTTACCATCATGCTTTGATCATTATGTTCAGGTATTTATTCTTTGGAAAATAAATGGGCAATATAAAGCAAACATTTCGCGAACATCGAAAATTCACGAGTGTTTATGCTGTTTGGTTGGCCCTATCTTGCTCATGTCTGTACCTGTCTAGTGTTGGCTGTCAGATTGAGATGGGAGTAGTGTGATGGATAAAGCCCTCTTCAGGGACCACACACTTGTTCGGGTATGGTGTAAGGAGATACCAAGACACCGATCATCGCTCCTTCAAAGGGATTGAGCTAAGATTTCAATTGAAAACAAAAACCCATGTCCAAATAACTTTATCTAAATCTAAATCAAAATCATCCATATTGAATAACCATAAAATAAGAATACATCAAACCAACAATCCGTCAAAGTTTGTTGATCTGAAGTTTTGACAGTAGCCATGTCAACCATTCAGCATTGTCCATGGATGACGTTTTGAGTTTTCATATAATCTCTCCTAAATGTGACCCTGCTTAAAACTGGTTTGAATATCACATCTGATTGTTGAGCGTCTATCCAAGTATCTGAGATGACCAAAGTTGAACCGACGACAGGTAATTCTGTTTAATAGTTAAGTTCACCAAGATAAAGCTTTATTTAAAAATTCACTTTTAACGGAAAAAGATTGTTTTGGTACATATTAGAATATTGTACTTGCTTTGGTCAAGCTTTCTTGGTCGCTTTAAATCCACAGTTTATGTTGATAGGAGAAATGAGTTGAAAGTGTCTTTGGTCTCGTTTGTTTAAATTTATAAGTAAATATGTGTTCTTCCATTATCTCCTAAGAAGAAATATAAGTTTTACGGAATATTTAGTGTGCAAGCGGTTTTTGTCTTGACAGAAAAATCAGCCATAAATTGATATTTCGAAACCCATGCGGCCAATTTCTGATTGAATTGCTAGTTCTGCAGTTTAAAGAACAAAAATATTAAGACTACGTGTTGTTACATTCAAAGTATAATAAATGTTAAATCTTAAACATAAATCTGAAATTTTCATTTTTTTTTGTAATCCCTTAGAAAAGTTTTTTGACACCAAAAATTCGTTGGCGGACATGTTGATGGCTAACTATGTAGCACCAACCGAAAATTATATCACTTAACTTTCAAAAGTGCCCTAATAGCGACAAAGTTTGAAAGAGAAGCAATACATTCGGTAGCTGTTCTCATCAATTACATACGTCTAAAAGACAATGACGAACACGTTTTATTGATTGTTCTTTAATATCTAAGGGACAGTATTGACTAAATTGTTTTAACATGCAGGTTTATTTGTTAGAATTTAGGTTCTTACGACAAATTTTATTAATTTTGGGTTTGCCGTTTAGTTTTAAAATGGAAAGATCAGTTCAATTTTTAAAACTTTAAGGGAGAATGTATTTTCTTTGTACAGAAACTGTTTTGGCAACATCTCGAATGCACTTCCAGCCGAATTGTCAGCATTCTTACTGCTACTTTAATACAGCTCAACTTAGAAGCACGGTTAATTCGTGCTTTGATAATTTTATTTTAATTTCAGTTAACATGAGCTCAATTTCAAAAAAGACGGTAAGAACGTTCATTCGAAGTTGTTATATACTTGAAATAATTTTTTTTTTTTTTGAGTTGGGATTTAAAGGAAGATAAGGTTATTTCCCTCACATGAAGTCGACCAGCACAATGCGTGGAGAAACACACTATCGACCACACTTGCAACAAACAAACAGCTCGGCTTAATGCCGAAGTAAAAGAAGACGGTTTAGATTGAAGTGTAATGAACGATTTCAACTAGAAACAAAAGTAACAAAATGCACTATTGAGTGCATAATTAATTAGTTTAACTGTATTTAATTGTATACACCTGGCTGAGTGATGGAAAAGTATGGTGAATGACATGGTCCCTTAGTCATTTCGCATTGTTTAGTATCGGGAACTAAATCGTGGCAGGTTGTCGAAAAGGCCATACGAGCGAATACATGTGTGGATTTTTTATTTATGGAAAACACTTGAAGCTGAAAAGGGTTAGTCCTTGACATGCTTCTTAGGTGGCTCCCTTAGAGTCAAAATAAACACCGCCTTGCCGTGAGAGGTGTTGAATGACACCAATTCTACATTATGATGGTCGATTAGGCCACGTGGTGCATAGAACAGCGTGGCTTGTGTAAATAACTTAGTAGATATGCTGGACAAACGGCTCTCGAATTTTTAAGTGCATATGTATGTCTATTGATGTAAATTGTATGTATCGTCATTTAAGAACATGGAAAAAAACAGTACATAACAGTATAACTCAAGTACAGGTGCCGTTGAACAGATCGTCGCTGAGGTATAATTGTCGTCGGTATAGTGGTACTGTTGACAGATCGTCGCTGAAGTATAATTGTCGCCGAGCGATAAGCTCAAGCTTACAGCGAATTTCGACTGAGAATCGGGTTGTCATTTAGCTCTTCAGATATCCCTCACTGTAGACTTTCCACAATTATAACAGCCTCCTATAATTGTCGTCAGAACAGGTGCCGTTAAACTGATCGTCGCTGAAGTAAAATTGTCGCTGAAGGCGCCGTGAAGGTCTTGCTGGAAACCTTGGGCTCAAAATGAACTAAGTTTTTTTTTTATCGCTTAGACTAAAAGTTAGGTATTCATCTATGTCAAGGTGAAAATAATAATTTGAAATTTTAATAACAAACGGTTAAATGTGAGCCTATAATTTAGTTTTCCCGCGATCATATATTCAAGTTGCAAAACTCCAATTGCCTATTTCTGACACTTCAGTTTTAAGCAAACTCAACATTTTCCAGAACGTATTTCTAGACAACTTTTCATGTTAGAAAATACAATTAGTACCGTTGCAAAGAACATAATGTAATGTACTAAACGGTGTCTCATTTTTTAGAATTTCGTTCTAGAGTTTTTAAAACATTTTCGGGAAGTTGTATTTTAAGATTCTTATAGGTGGGATGGACAAAAAAAATCCACTGTAATCGTTCTTATTAGAATTAAAAAAAGAGTCACCGTTAACTAGTTTAACTAATATTCCATTCGGTCAACTAATTTATTAAATCTTATCTTCATTGCAGTTCGAGAAATAAACCATGAAAAATGCCTTCTGTTTTATCTGTTGACATTTACTAATTTTGTAATATTTTAAGAACTAATGATTGCATTTCCAATCCTGAATATCCAAGCTTTTCAATAATATATACGTCTATATGGTTCAGATCTCTTCTGCATAATAGAATAAATACAATGGGTGTTCTAAAAATCGAAAATATATACATATTTAAGACTTAAGGTCTTGATCAACCCCTTACGCTCAAAAATATTTTTTTATCGCCTAGATCAAAAGTTAGGTATTCAAACTATATGTTGGTGAAAAATATAATTCAAAATTCTAATTACAAACAGGTAAATTGGAGCCTATAATTTAGTTTTCGCATAATGATATATTACGGTCGAAAAAATTAATTGTCTTTTTCTGGCACTTCATTGTTGTCCCGTTGTTAATAAACAGCATAAGGCGATCTAGTAAACAGTGCCACATTTTTATAAGTTCGTCATTGATTTTTTAAAATGTTTTCTGAAAGTTGTATTTTATATTTTCGCAGGTGGGATAGATAAAAAAATACACTGGGATCGGTCTAAGCAAAATTTTAAAAAATGAGACAACTTTACTAGTTCAAGGTTTATTCTTCTATGTCAACTATTGTATTCAGTCTAATCATTATTGCACTTCGAGAAATAAACGATGAAAAATTCAGTCTACACTCTCTCAAAAAAGAAACGCAACGTTAATTTTTTTTATCCATATAAGAATTTTCAACATCATTTTAAACACGGAATTAAGCATCACATTACATTGAAATTAGGCACACTGGTTGTTCAGATTTTGCAGTTCATTACAATGTCAAAATTTATCCTATAAAAGTCCATAGCTCTCAGATGACGTAAATGCAAAGTCAATATCTGTTCTGCCCACCATTAACCTGTAACACAGCACGCACCCGTGTCGGCATAGACATGATCAATCGACGAATACGGTTTTGCAGAATTATCCTCCATTCTTGCTCAAGAGCCTGCTGCAGTTCTTGTAGATTTTGCGGCGCTGGATATAGACTGCGCACGCGTCTACCCAAATCGTCCCACAAATGTTCTATTGGGTTCAAATCTGGTAACTTTAACGGCCAGGGCAACACTGTTACCTTCTGGTTATTATGAAACTCAACAGTTGCACGAGCTGTGTGCGACCGACAACGTGCTGAAAACCCCAATCTCTGTATCGAGCAGCTTTAAGATTGCCAGGAATGTGCACCAGTTGAGTTTTTCGGGCGCAGGATATGGCACCCCACATCATCACACTTCCTTCGCCGGAATTATCGACCTCAAGGACGCAGTTCCTTGCGAACCTCTCATTCCAGCGTCTGTAGACATCTGTACGGCCGTCTCTTCTCTGCAGCTTGGATATGGATTCATCGCTAAACCAGACTAGCCTCCAGTTTCACAGGTTCCAGTCCATTAATCTGTTGCTCTATCGGACCCCTGTACGTCGATGCTGTTGTCTCAGTACTAACTACTACGCCACAGTAAGGACAGTCTGGTGCCTAAGCCGTTTTGACAGAGACGGTTTCTGACTGTCTGTGCCGATATTCACCAGAGACCTGGGACATTTATTAATGCAGTTTCGGTTGCTTTTGTGGTCCGGTTTCCCAGATGAAGTAACTATAGATGTAGCGATTTTGGGCTGCTGTTGTGACCCTAGGTCGACCAGAAAGTTAACCGTCAGCTGTTGAACACGCTTACTGGTACAATTGGAAGAGCCTGGAAATCGTGCTCTGGTGTACAAGATAAAGTCTAGCAACTGCATTCTGTGATTCACCAGCCAGGAGACGACCAATGACGACGTTCCGGGTAGCTGCGTCTAGTCTTGGCATATTGTAGCAGGTTTGAGAAACAATTTAACAACTGAATGTGTATTTTATACCCATTAAACTCGCTTAATGGTTAAGCATGATTCGTACGTGCAGCTGCCCTTAATTTTTTCCTACGCCTTCTTCGTGCAGCGTTACACAAAGACGGACCCAAAGTCACGTGTGGCCAACAACCACTATCAGGAGCTTAAATGCAATTATCGGACATTTATATTTTAACATGATCATGTTGTCACGTCTCAATTACGCAAATTTTTGGAAGAATTCATGTTTTAAATTTTGTTTGTCATGTTGTGTTTCTTTTTTGGGATAGTCTATTTTTTCTG